>OMLP01017958.1:0-23060 GCA_900302685.1 Spondyliosoma cantharus | reverse complement strand
ATTTATTCCATGTTTTGATCACCAGCCTTGACAGCATCCACTGGTAATGTTTTCACCTTGTGAGTCTGTGTGTGTCATGGCAGAAAGTGTTCCTGGAGACACCTATTGTAAGAGAAACTAACAAAGAAGTGTTTATATGTCTGCCTGACTGTGTCTGTGGACAGATATTTTCAGCATGATAGCATAACAACTGTGCAAGATGCAGTCACGTAACTTTACGTGATCAAAACGAAGGCCGACTTTGAAGATGGACAGGAGAACTCATTCGATTGAATGTAGTTGTCATCAGTCAGTGCATGAACATGTTGATGGGTGTCGCAACTGGTGTGATCCCTTTTGAGAGAGTCTCTTGTCTTATTTATTATATTTGATCATCAAGGAAGAAAATAAGAAGAATTTAAAGAATTGTATTATTTAAAGAATGATATTTAATAAATTAACCAAACAAAAAATCAGCCAGGTCGGTGGGAAGATAATTGGTTTTCTCTGACATAGAAGCTATGGTTGCAACTGTGTCCATTTGTTTGTTGGCTGGTTTGTCGGCAGGATTACACAAAAACTACAGAATGGATTTCCACTAAACTTGAATGGAGGATGTGTCTCGGCCCCAGAATAGACCCCACTAACTTTTGCTGCGGATGCGGATAAAGAGACGGATTCTGGAATTATTTCTCACTTTCTTTAACAGTTAGAGATAGGGCAGCCATCCATCAATCCAATAAAAAACATTCATCGTCTAATAACTACTGAATACATTTTTGTGGTATAGTTTTATCCATCCAATAGTTGTCGAGATATTTTAGTCCGGATCGAACTGGTAGACCAATCAACCAAAGAGCTACGCCGCTAGCCTGGCTAAAAATAAACCTGTCAGTGCTATGTCATGGAGACGCTGCGTACATCAATATCATTATATCAGCATCGGCTTATATAGGCCAATTCATCAGTCTAGTTTCTAGTTTTAATTTAACTGGAATACAGTCTGGACAGAGTGCCTCCAGCCAGCGATGAAGCTGATAAAACGCCTCTCTGATTGAGTGTTAGTTAGTCGATTACTCAGTGGATGTTAATGAACTTTCAGCACGCCACCTCTCCCAATTAATGTGCGTCGTACATGTTGGTGTATGTTCACCAACTCCATGCGTCCGCTGAGGTCGAGGGCATCCCAATCTATAAGGAGTGACCACAGTCTGAACCACTGGCTGTTAATACAGGCTGTGCTTAATACTGGGTGGCTATGGCAACAGCAGGCTACAGTGGGGGGTAACAGCACACACACACACACACACACACACACACACACAATCATTAAACATTAGTGTGTGTGGAGGGGGGGTAGATGCTGGTTGAGACGGATATGAGGTAATCTCCCTTGGGTTAACAGTATGACAATAGCAAAGAGGTTCAATCACACACACACACACACACACACACACACTCATCTGTTATGCGGTCATCAGACAACAGGCTGGTCAATGACTTCATCCCTGCCAGTCTGTCCGTCAGTCATCTCTTTGTTGCCGGATGGATCATAGTGGATGCAGCAGCGCAAGAACTCAACGCTGAGGGACGCTTTTTTTTAATCTCATTTTTAAGTGGATGTTTTTGTTCTTTTACAGCCGTCACTCTTGTTTTTATGTCATTTATGTGGCCGGCTTTTCAGCAGGAGGATTAAACTGCGCTTGATGAGTTATAGTTTGAAGGTAGCAGAGCAGCACGAGAGGGAGTTTGCGTCTTAGACTGCTGCGGTTGTTGTTGTTTTTTTGCCGTTCACCAAAATGGACATTCACCGGGTCCAAGTGCTCCGTTACTGCCTCCCTCAGAGTGTCAGTGACTCAGGGTTGTTTTACAGCCACATCGCTGCCAGGTTTGTACCCACTCTTTGTGCAACAGTGTGTGTGAGAATGTGTGGTCACTTTTGCTTCCAGCATACGTCAAAGACGAGTGATGAAAGTTAAATGTCAATGCCGGCAAATTGACTGAACAAAGCGATGAAAACATGTCGGGTTTATTTCGAATAAGCGCCCTCAACGTCTGATGAAGTTTTCAATCGTTGTGTGTGTGAAGAAAGTGTTTTTATGTTTAAGCAGCAGCACAGACAGACAAATCTTTCCCTGCTGTATTTTAATCAGAGCTAAAATACTAATCTTTAATCTTAATCTGGCCTCAACAAACTGTCGTTCACACACAGAATTTAGGTTATTTCGGATTACTTATTCTGTGCGTGGATCAGTTGATTTTGACTGCAAGCAAAACATCTCAGTTTTAGTGTCTTGTGTGTAAGAGTTAATTGTCAGAAGTTGTTACTCTGATGTGTTTTTTGAGTCTCTCCTCCTGACTCGTCGCATCATTTCAGTCAAAGCCAGGGATGCTGCCAGAGAGGCGCAACAGCCCACAGTGTGAACACCACACCGAGCATCTTCTTTATTCTAAACACTCGGCAGCCTCACATAGAGCATCTCTGAATAGCTGGGCTTTGTAAGGGCTCCGCACATGTTTAATTCACACAAGTATTGAAGACAGCATGGCTTCTGGCTAAAATTGCAGCCTTTCGGGCCAGTGCCCTTCTCCTTCTCTCTCTGTTTTCCGATGGGAGGATGGAAGATGCGGACAAGAGATGGAGAGAGGGGAGGGAGGTTTGGACGCTGCTGCTGTCCCAAGTGAGAGCTGTGGGATCAAACAGCTCGGTTGGCTGTCTTGCTATCATGAGGGGGAGGGGGGGCAAAAAAAGGACAATGAGGTTTAATGTGGACAGTATGGGCAGCTGCTGCTTAAAAATGACTTGAACAGCTCAATATGTAGGACACAAGAACCTGAGCGGTTGTTCAAAGCCGATAGTGGCATTATGACTTTAGCCTGCTCTAATGGGAGCTGCAATAGACAATTACATAAACATTTGATTCGGAAAGAAAAAAGAAATTCACAATAATATTTGTATTATCACAATATTCTAGACATTATTGTAGTATTATCAATATTATCGGGACATTTTCTGTCAATTTCATCTCAACTCTGTTCTTTTTATCTTTTGTGTTCTTTTTCTCAAATGAATAGCTTACATTAAATGCATACATTTGTCATATGAGTTTATGGAGGTGCTGAGAGAGTCTATGTGACCATAAATGTCTGTCGTTTCGACATGATTTTTGCACAGCAGGAGTAAATCAGTGAGTAGCGGGCATACAACAGATCCATGCCACATTAGTTAGCTCACAGTTAGCTATTACTGCAGCTTTTTCTTCTTCTTTATCATTGTATGGCAGTTGGCAAAGTGCATTACCGCCACCTAATATAACAAAGCAAGAACAGAAAGGAAGAGAAACTATTATAGAGGCGCCGTATTATTTACACATCATTATAATATGTCCATTATTAAATCTTTTTATTTTATATTTCTGAGAATTGACTTCATATGATATATCTCAAAACATACTGTATGATGTATACCTATATATCCCTGAACTGAAGTCAAAGTGATATAAAATAAAATATGGAAGATCAAAAGACAATCCTAAATAAATGAAATACAACATTCAATAGTATTGCGGTTAACATTCAGTGCAATGAGTTACCATAAATATGGCTGACCATTTTTCCGTATTTTGAGCCGCCTGGTTGAATGAAATAAACTATTTCCATTCTTATGAGTGTGTTTTGGTGCCAGTACACCTGTAATCAGTCACTTAGTATATGTATGTCAGTGTATTGTAATTCATGTAAAGTACACAGTCAAGGAAATGCCGAATGTAGATCATACATTTCTGTCATTGTGTGTGTGTGTGTGTGTGTGTGTGTGTGAGTTAAAGTAGCAGCGCTGGAAACTGATACATCATGGCATGAGACTGAGCTTTTTGCGCACAACTGGGACATTTAGCTAAGAACATAAGCACATTAATGCGGTTTGCATTAATGCCATTAAGACGGCAGTTCTCTGCTCTCTCTCTCCCCCTCTCTCCCCCATTTGAGGCTTAATTTTAGTCCTTTCTGCATTATTGCATGGGAGTATCACTGGGGCAGAGGTTAGATAAACACACCATGGTCTAGTACAGTTATCACAATCTGGACAATGCCGATGGATCAGGGACGCTGAAGCTTTCATGACGCTGTGTGTAGCTTATGAGCATCTGACCTCCTCCGCTAGTATATAATAGTCTTTTTGTCAGTGGAGTATGATGCATTAGTGGAGGAGATGGAGATATCTTTTCTTTAAGTCTCTGAGTCCTCGTTGCTGCGTTCCTAATCGCGATTACATTAAAGGCATGTTACTTAAAGGCATGTTACTTAAATATTCAGTGCTGATACCTCACGGAGAACATCTCATGCATATTTATACTCTCCTACAGTAGAAGTACAAATGTAGAATTTGGCTCTATACGAAAGAAAAATAGGTCTTTGGTGCAGTCTCAGGGGGCAAAAGTGCAAATCTGAATCTTTTTAAGTTTCAGGTGTATTGGCAGATGAGATGCATGAGATGACATGCAGTTAGTGGGTTAGTTTTTTTAGGTCGACTTAACAATCAAAGACTTGGAGATTAGAAGTACAGAAGCTTGATTCCACTCCTGTGTCTGTACTGTGTAAATATGTAGCCGCTACAGGCTGTTAGCTGTCTAGTTAGCTATACTTAGCATAAGGACAGAAAATGGAGGGAATGCCAAAGTGTAAAAATGACAAATTTTATGGAGTCACGTGCCGCCTAATTTATTGGCTAGGAGCAGTAACTTGAGTCTCTGCTGCTCCCAGCCAAGAAATAGCCTCGCCCAGCAGTCAGCTCGGATCATCAGAGGATTGTTGGTGTTGTTTATTATTGGACGATCACCTCCTTGAGCTACAAGGTGACAAGGGGCTCGCTAGTTAGCGTGCTAACTTCAATAGACGCCCCTGTAACACAGTATATAGATGCTTAGAAATAATATCAAAGCTGTTATTTCTTCACTCTCTGTTGATAATTTACTACTGCTACTTTTTGTGCGTTATAAACTAAAATTCTTACATATTGCAGCTTTAAGAGTTTGATTTGACACGTATGGGACGAATGGCAAGGCGTCTGTAATCTGGATCTAGAACATAACATGCGAATAATGACTCTTTATGGTTGTCTGAGACTCTTTTTTAATTTTAATTACAGTGGTAGAGTGTTCCTCATGTGAAGCAACATCAGTGCAATCCCTGAAATCTGGCATCTGTCGCATATCTTGCTGTTCCTTCCCGACAAGCTAACTGTGCTTTGTTTGCTCACTTACAAATGAGCAGGCTTCACACCGCTCCCCGGCAATATAGTTGGCTTGTGCTGTTTTTAGTTTCCCGCGGGCCTCCTTCCCTCCGTGTGCCTGTGAACAGTACTTTCCCCGTGGAGCAGATTAGAGGTCTTGTACGAGAGTTAAGTCCTGGTTAATTTAGATTTAAGACTGCAGTGAGGTAATGATCTGCCTGCCAGGCTCTGTCTCTAATCCAGCCAGTCAGACAGACCTCTTCCCTCCGTCAGCTGGACCCCAGCACACACCCAAACACACACACACACATGCATCCATACTGTAAATGTATACACCCCCACCTATTCTATACAAAGGCGGTGGCTTTGCCTTGCCCCAAAATTCCCAGTGATCCCTGGAGGCTATAATCCTCATGTTGGCCGTAATAATGACAGGCAACTCACCGAATCTATACACAGTAACCACTCTATGTGTGTGTGTTTGTTGGGGAGGGGGAGGAGGGGAGTCAGTGAGTTTTAACCATCATTGTGAGGACATGTATGGATTGTGATGACATTGTGGCTAGTCCTCAGGTTTAAATTAGGCATTTAGTTTAGATGGTTTGGATAGAGTTAGCAGTTAGTGACTGATTAATGACAGTGCAACCCAGTATCTCGCCAGACTGTGAAAAAGACTCCTTGGTCCACCATGTATCTGTCATGTTTGGCAGGCCTAACCATGAAAACAGAATGGTCTCATTCGGTGGTCAAGTTAGTAATAACAAACATGGAAGGTCCAGTATGACTTTCAAAATGAAACCAACAAAACTACCTGGTTAGATTTAGGAAAACTTCATGGTTTGGCTTAAAATAGCTATTTCCATAAAACAATCACCACTGCTTGGTTAAGTTTGGGAAAAAGATCGTGGTTTGATGAAAATAAATGTTCCCATGAAGTTACGTCTACATAAGTACTTTTGTAGGTATTATTATTGATATTTTTTTAATTACCTAGAAGAAATTAAAAATGTTGATGACTCATCGTGCACTTGGAGGCGTGTACATATTTTTATCCAGTAAACACCTTCTCGATTTGGTTATGCAGCTGCCATGGATGTATTATAACCTGTAAACACATAATGTTATTCACTGACTGCAGGTTGCAGCTCTGCCGCAACTTGTAATACATGTTCAGATGATATTGGCCACTGAAATTGTAACTAAAAATCAATACCTGCGGCAAGACCGTCTCCTGTTTTACAGGAAGGATGTAACTATGCTGATGCAAAAAGCACTCCACCAGCCATTTCATAGCATCTTTAAAACAATCATTATTGACTCAAACCCTGGTCACCTGGACTTTCTGACTCTTTCTACCATGTTCGTCCTTTGGCCTTGTCATTATCACCCCCTGCTGGTACAGCACCTTCACACACACGTGTACTTATCACACCTAGGCGAGGGAAGCACTCACTCACACTTGGCTGGTCAGTGACGTATACAAGTATTGAAACGTGTGTCTGTTTGTCTGCATGTATGAGTGTTTGCGCCTGTCTGTTTCTGTCGCCCCAAGGCCGGCCCTGCGCTAAAAATATCTGTGCTGTTATTTTGGGTGTACATGGGTGCATGGGTACCATAATATACCCTGTGTGGGTGTATAATTATGTATCTCAGTTCCTCTTGAGCGGACAGCCTCAGTCCTCAGCAAGATGAGGACATGAGCTGACGTCCCGCTTGAACTGCTGTTTGTGCTTTACATTCACGGCAGTCTGTTTACATCTCCTCTTATGTTCAGGATAAACCCAAACTAGATGGTACAGAGCTGGCGTAGACATAGTTTAGTCTCTCTCCACCCCAGACAGCCAGATTGGAGCTGTGACAGCATATTTCCCTGCTGACATAAACACTGTCCATCTGAAGATGCCATTGTTTGTTTACCGAACCTTGGATTGAGTTATAAACCTTCCCTGACAACGACTGTATGTCTCTATTAGTACCGACCAGGGATGCATAAAAACTGTGTAATTATCACTCCGACTGCACAGGAAACCTCCCTGGATTGCTTTCGTCTCTCAGCTGGCGCTCATCGTTCAGGAGGTTATGATTTTTTAAAGCTAGTTAATTAGCATGAAATGAATTGATTAATTGGATACATGAAGCCGTCGCCCGCTGCGCAGATCGACTGCTGCACCTTTTAAGATGGGGCAAATAATCAGGGTTAATTCTGTTCTTTGTCTCCGATGTGACAATTGAGAAAGGGATTAATTAGGATTTTCTGTTTACTATCAGGTCTCTTTTCATTATTTTAGGAATCAGTTCTGCCCCCTTGGTGAGCATTGGCAGAGACATGAGAGACTGGGGCACAGGGTCAACGAAGAGGGGCACTGAGTCTTTTCTTTATATTTAACATTTTATATGGAGGTAATTAAATAATTCTACTGCAGGCTAATTCTTTCAAGCAATCTCAGGAAAGCCTCTTTTCATTCTTGCGTACAGCCTGTAAATTAAACTGTTAGATTAGCCTAGTTTAGATGGGTGTCTGTTAAATAAGGGAGCAGCTGTGGTAGGAAAATGCAGCCTCTCGAGCACTGTGGGTTCAATACTGAGGACAGACATAAGCAGTAACTCTTGTAAAATAGCTATTGCAAGTAATACGCAATCCAACAATAACTTTCTCTTTAACTTGTCGCTGCTGTGGCTACGGAGGCAAACTGGGGGTGGATTTGGATCTTTTATAGATTGTATCTAAGGCTGCACAATGAATCAAAATATTATTGAAATCACGTTATGGCCAAGAGCAACATCCAGATCGCAGGAGCTGAAATTTTTTTGGTAAAGTGAAAGATTTGTGACCAGACAGCATTTTAAAATGCTCCTGTAGTGCTGCAGGGAAATCAGTGAAAATTAAAATGGTGATACAAAAAGGACCATTCCCACAAACTGTGAATCAAAGTCGTAATGTCGTAGAAAAATATATATGACTTTTGTTTCCATGTGCAGCCCTGGTTACTGTATATCTTTATTAATAGAGAAAATCATCAACTAAGAGTACTTCTTAGTGGCCCACAGGTTAAAGTTGTAGACCATGAACCGTGGATAGCTGGAGTCCAGTCAGGGACCTTTGTTGCATGTTGTTTCCCATCTCTTTCTCCCTTCATTTCCTGTCCCCGTCTGTCAAATAAAGCCATAAAATGCCCCAAAACATACATTTTCGGCAAAGTATTTAACTCCATTTGAGTGAAGCTGCTACATGGCCACTTAATCACTTATATTTAAGCAAAGCTAGACTAACTGCATTATTCAAGGAAAATTTAAAGCAGGCTACAAGGAACTTCTATTTTTGTTGATTCTGGCGGCCCCTGTGGATAAAAGTGCTACGAGCGGCACCGTCTCCCGTTGCAAAGATCTGGATCTGGCTGTCTTATGCATTTGTTTTGAAAGCAACTGAAAGAATGACGCGAATGATTTCAAATTTGAGGTAATGTGTATATTTGTGGCTGTGTAAGATTAACAACGGTGATATGATGCTGGTGAAATAAGACGGAAATATTAAGAATTACTCCTCATATTCAGAAATAGCCAATCTTCTCGCTAATGGTCTTGTTTGTTTATGTAGGTCATATAGAGGAATCATTATTCAGTTGAGAGTGTTTCATAACCAGTGTAAAAACTGAACCATGAGGACTCTCATACTGATGTCTAGCTTTGTCATTATCCAGTAGACGACAGTACCTGTTTATCAGCGGTCCGACATGTGTAGATCTTTGCTGACGGCACACTTCTCTACAGCCTTTGGTCGTGTTTTTCAACATTTAGTTTTCATCACCGTGCGGGGCCGATTTCAATGACTCATCATTTGTTCGGGTCTGTTCGGGTGCCTTCCACTGTGAACCAGCAGGATGAAACAATTACCCCGGCAACAAAAGCTAATTGCCATGATAACAGAAGCTCTGCCCTCGGGTGCTACCCAGAGAGAACTCCACACTACACCCCGCCGCCCCGACCCACTCTCTCAGTATGCCAAGGAAACACTTTCCCAGCCTAAACACATCCAGTGATTAATGGTGAAGCTGCAGAATCTCCCAGAAACCTGAAAGTGCTGCACCTAAATACAGTATGCACACTCAACCCATGATGTACACAGGATCAGGCTCAGGCATTATTTCTCCCTGCACTGAGATGCACTGCTAATGGACTGAAAACACACAGCCGTGACACTCAGAGAGTGCATGTATAGGATTTGTGTGGAGGAGGGTGGGGCGAGTGGGGGGCACATATGTCTAACCATGTGTGCAGGGAAGTGCTTTGCTTAATTCGAAAGCCTGGGAATGTGGCCTCCTTTTCACCACTCGCCTATGAGGCTTATTTGACATGAGGAAGTGCTCAGTGTGGCAGAAGCCTTCATATCCTCTCTGCCCTTGTTTTTGTCTCTATTCATCTCCCGCTCTCACTCTCTGCCCTCCTTGTCTTTTTTTCCTCTCAGCCCGTCTCAGGCTGAACATTATTCAGACTCCACTGAGAAATCAGCTCAGTCCAGCAAAAACGAGGTGAAAAATGCTCAGACAGGAGCTGTTGGCCAAATCAAGTCGAGCTGATGAGCCAGACTTTAAAATCAGGAAACATGTTTTACATGTTACAATTATACTGTCAGCTAATAGAAAGAAAAACACAAACAGCTACAGACTTTAAAAACAACATTTTAAATATTTGTGCTCATCTCATTAGCCTCTCAGTGTGGTGCGAGGAACAGTATTTCTTTTTTTATTCATGAGCCGGTAGAGAGGCGAGCGCTTATGCATTTTTAAAGATGTAGTGTATAGAATACACAAGAGGGAAAATACCAGCAGGCTCAAACCTTCAGAGGATTGGAGCGGCCCAAAGAGACAAACTGTGCAAATGATCAGCTGTCGTTCATTCAGACGATCTGCACCTTACTGAAACAGCGCAGAGCGGCTTTAATCAATATTCTTATATTAATGGGGGCTCACGTGACCAGGGGTTGATCGTGAATAACCTGCTGACACTGCAGGAGCATTTTGACATCCTTTAGCTTTTGCTGTTTAACCCTATGGAACATGCATATATTGTTCTAAAAAACACAATTTGATATATTTAAAAAAAAGGAAGTCTACATACATTTAATTAATACTAGTCATTTTTGAGCATTTTACTTCAAGAGTATATTACAAAATATATTTATTTTATTATTCAACAGATAATATACACGGATATGTATTTAAAAATCTATAACTTCAAATATATTTTGATTATATTACTAGACAATATGTTTTTGGAAAATATATGCTAATATTTTTCACAATTTAAAAAGAAATTCGAATATAATAATTCGATATATTAAATAATAGGTTGCAAATACATTATCAAAGATCCTGTAAGTGTTATTTTCTTATTAAAATAAGTTGAAATAGTATTCCAACAGTGATACAGGATGAAACAAACATTGTTCTGAAATAGTTTTTTCTTTTTCTTTATAGCACAGTATCTATTTTTCTCACAATCAAACCATTAAAAGTAGTTTGAGGACATTGTGAGGTGGTGACAATGGCGACCATCACCATTGCCATGAAAATCTATTGACATGACTCAATAGATTTGAGGTTATGTTTTGAAGTTTTATTCACGTCATTCACATTCACCGGCCTCCGTCACATCATCTGATGTTTCCCCAGAAGTCGTAGCGGTAGGCGACTAAATGAAACACGCTACCTTCAAAACTGTGAGTTACATCTAGAGTAATGCAAGGACACGTTACAGATTGAGTTGTTTTTAGACATTTGAATGTGGAAATGTTACAATTTGACCTTCAGTTCCTCCTGTTATGTTCGCTCCTGCTCTGAGCATCGGTTTGATTCATCGCGTTATTTTAATGTCACTTGATTTGTGATTTTCAGCAATAACTGACCTTTCTCAGATTATGCCATATCGCCGGCTGTCCCTTCATCACAAACACATAGTCATCTCTCTACTCAACTACCCTTTTTTTCTCAAAGTATCAAGCGTTTGAGCAAAATGAGCCTCTTCTCTTTTTTGTTTGGTCTTTAGATGCGGCTGTGATGTAATGCAGCCATCATGCGCCCTATTGTGCCTTGTCTCGTCTTCGTCATGTGACCTAGGGAGAGTCGCTGGATCGAGCACAGAAGCATTTAGCACGCTGTCAGAAGTGGTGAGAAGCCTGTGAAGGTTGCTGAGGAATTGTCTCAGCCAGATCACCATCCTCTTCCTCTTCTTTTTTTTTTTTTTCTTGTTCCACATCCCATCATGTGTTGATTGAGCAATGTGGTGAGTGTAAAAGAGCAATAAGACGAGACGCCAGCTTTATTTCGGACTGCTTAGAAGAGAACTGAAACCGTCAGCGTCAAGCTAGAGGCACTCGTCCATCCCTCTGGCCCAAACTGCTCCAGAAATAGGGCCTGTTTTTGTAAGAAGATCCATGAAAGCGATGCAGCCACCTCCCTCCTGCCCTCCCTTTCCTTTTCCCAGGGAAACTCTGGTGGTCTGTCGGGTCTCTGAAGTGGAGAGAAGTGTCTGTTATGTGATTAGAGAGTCTGTTTAACTTATTTAGAGCTGGAGGAAACATGATGTCTGTAGTTATCCCTCATGGTTTCACATCCAGAATAGGAGGTTCTGCTTGAATGTAGAGGCGGGGAACTTTTTCCATTCATCCTCCAGCCTGGCTTTCAGTGTTGAAACTCATTATGATTTTCAGCTGGAAATTTGGATTCATTAATTCTTCTCAATCTAAATATATATGGAGCACGATAACATCTGCATGAGGAGGAGGAGGAATCTTGTCCATGTCTGGGCTGTCAAACACAAGTTTTGATTGTATCTGTTGTGAATTGTCGAGTTTCCGTTCACATTTTCTTGTGTTAATGACGAATGTGTTTCCTGATTGGTTTTGAAATGTGTTTCCTGTTTGTCCCTAGATGGAGGAATCTCGATTGTGTAACTGTTTTCCAGCCGTCAGCATCTAGACTCGCTGTTGTCTTAATTTGGTCTCTGCTGGAATCATTGTCATAAATAAATTGTGTTTTGATAGCTTGGACGTGATATATCACTGCCGGCTAACTCGACAACAGTTGTGCAGTGGGGAATGGCGGACGTTGGACGGAGGGAGGGTGGTTGTAATCGTGGGAGTTGTCGCTGAAATCCATCTGTCAAGTGAGCTTTGCGGGCCTCTCCCTCGGGAACAGCACGATGTTGCTGCGCAGTTTTTTTTTTTTTACGCGCTCTGATATTGTTTGCATGGAGATAAACATCTGTGTACACCTGTCCCCTGTCAGAAAGGTTCATTACCCCTGAGATTCTTCTTTTGTCACGCCCAAAATGCACTCAATGTTGCTTTGTTTCAAATGCTGAATATCAAGAGCACCGAACAACAACTGTAAAAGATAAGCAGCATTCACGTGAAGCCAATAGCAGCACTGCTTTCTCATCACTGCTGAGTTATTTGAGGCTGTTCAGCCCACCGCAAGGGAACCGGAGAGCAGATGACGGCAAGCCGGCTGAGACAGAACCATGTGTTATAGCGGCCCGGGGGAGGAAGGGGGGTCTCTCAGGTGTCATGCTGACTTCCTCCTGCAGAGCGGAAAGGTTGTCAGAGGATGGATGGATGGAGGGAGGGAGGTGGGGTTCATTGTTGGTGTTTGAATGTTACAGCCGTCCTCAGGGAAACCAAGTCCTCGTAATCTGGCTATTCATATATCTCACTTTATTATTGCTGGCATTTTTATTGTTAATGTAATTGGAGTAAATTGCCAGGGGTTCAACGTTACGCTGTACAATCTCATTCACTTCAGGCTCTCAAGATAATAGAACAATTGATCATACTTTCTTGACGCCATTTCTTGTTTTTTTTCCCTCGTTCTCAAGCACTGTTTTGTAATATAAAGTGTTATTCTGCCAGGAAATCTCTCCTGAGGCGTCTGTAGGAGTCTGTATCTACGGTGTATCATTTCTAAGTCTCGACATATTAATGTTTTGTCAAATTTGATGTAATAATGGATTTAAAATGTGACTGTAAGGCACAGCGTTTGCCTTACTGAAACTATATCGTCTCTCAAGAAAAGTCTGACAGGTTATATGAAAGCTTAAATTTTAAAGCTGCAACAGTTTGGTCAATTTGTCAGTCAGAGAAGACAAATAATTAGCATTGCACGAGTATGATATTTTCACAGTACAATAACCGTCCTGGTATCATAGTATCATAGTATACAGTTTTGCACAATATTGTATATGATTATTATGGTTAAGCTGTTGAACAACCTCTGTCTGGTAATTTCACAAAATCTTATATAGACATTAAAACTTGATATAAATTTGAAATAATTTTTCACAACACCAATATGTTTGAATTATTTGTCATGGATTAGCAAATATAAGGCACACTATATGATTTTAACCCTTTAAAATCACTATATGACTGCATCCTTAAAAATCTATCTATTTTGACGATAAATGAATCATTTCAGTTTAGTTTTTTCAAACAAATATGTGAAACATATCAAATGTGAGAATGTGTTGCTTTTATTTGTCATTTTATAAAAGCAAATTAAATATATTTGTTTTTTTCAAATGTCAGTCAGGCAAATCATGATATTTGATGTCATCACTTTTGGCTCTGGGATGTTGTGAACAGTGTCTCTACTTTCTGGCATTTCATAGATTTAATGATTAATGGTTAGTTGAGAAAAATAACAGGCAGTTTCAAGTTGCAGCCCTGGTAAATTTGTTGAAGTTGCACAAATATAGTCCGCCTCATTTTTATACCATATCGCAATATTGACATCCAAAATCTAAGATACATAGTTTCACGTCATGATAACAATATAATATAAATATATATTGCCCAGCCCTAACCTGATCCTGTTAACTTCTTCTGCTGCAGTGACCAAATTTGTTTTATTTTACTTCCTGTCATCTCGCTGCAGAGGCTACGGCTAGAATACCTTGACAGTCAGTGAGCACATCAGCAGCGTTCGTCAGTTTGCTTTTCTTGGCCCTCACGCCTTCATGCTGCGAATGTGTGACTCGCTGCCAGAGAATCGGTCCCTCGGGTGTTGGAAGTGAAAATGAGAGAAGCATTTAGTCACTTCACAGGTTCTGCAGGTTAACCTCACCTCCACCCGTCCACATCACCTTTCCACCTGCTGCCATGTGTTTCCATACGAGGCTGTTTTAACACCTTCAGGCCCATAAGATACTGAGGTCATAACAGTAGCGTACTGTATATGGCTCTGCGTCTCCTCCAGCTGGATCACTTAAAGTGGTGATTTTGCGATGTGACCACATAAGTCACTGGCCAAAAATTCGTCTTTTTCAGTGATCCCCTCTCAGCTCTGTGGTTGTGAACATGATTACTTTATGCTTATTTGTCGCCGTGTGTTGTGTGACTTTTTCGTTTGCTTCTTACCAAATGAGCCTCCAGCTGGCGATGCGCTTTGCTGATCAAACACTTCTGTTGCGTTTTTAACACACTGTGTCATTACCCAACACATTGCACACACCCTCCTGCACTGCTGCAGGGGAATTTTCCAGGGTTCAGTTTTAGGTTGAGGTCTTGTTTATAGCTCTTAAAAAACGCCTCTGTGGCACACACACACACTGTCAGATTTCTACAGTGGCAGTGTGTTATTCCTCATGTGGTGACTTGTAGTGGTCACTGCAGAAAGGTGTGGCTCCCCAGTGACCCCTCAGCTACCCAGATAATCACAGAGTAACTGTATTTGCCTGGTTTGATTTTATTGACCACCATCACATTTGCACTATTCTGGTGTACGGTAACATATTGAGAATGACCAGTGCTGTGAAACATCTCTATGATCCAGTACTCTCTATTATTTAGAGAACCGAATCCTGCTCACATTACAGAAAATAACAATAACATGTTTTTACGAGAAACTGATAAAAGAAAATGAATTAACTGCATCTCTGAATGCCTCTCCACAGCCAACAGTGTGATGTTTCAATACACGACTTGACTCTCATCATGTTCTGTCTCTCTGCCATCAGTGAACAGAGTATCTGCCAGGCGCGGGCCTCGGTGATGGTCTACGACGATGCCAGTAAGAAGTGGGTGCCCATCAAGCCTGGGCAGCAGGGCTTCAGCCGCATCAACATCTACCACAACACTGCCAACAACACCTTCAGAGTGGTGGGCGTCAAACTGCAGGACCAGCAGGTGAGAGACGTAGGGAAATAATCGGCATCAATCAAGACTTTGACGCCTAGTGAATTTCATGGCTGATGAATTGTGTGATGAGACAGTTCATTTTTGTGTTCATTAGTTCTTTCCCTCAAACCGTTGTCGAGATATCGGAGCTTTCATACGAATCAGTGGAAGTTTCTCAGTTGTAATCACAACTTGGACGTTGGTGTGAAGGCTCTTCACAAGTCAGAAACTCATAATCACAATAACTCTGATATGACATGAATGCAGCACTAGCAAAAAGCAAAAAGAGAGAAGAGTTTTAACATGTGACAAAGTTGAGAAAGATTTACATTTATGCCTTTTACTTGAAATGAAACATGTTCATGCCTTTTCAGGAATTTGTCAGTGCAGAATATCTGTCTTTTCTTGATGGATTTGGTCCGATATGATTGTTGATAATGCAGCATGATGACCAGGGGTTTTCAAAGTCTGAGACTGTGGGCCTTGCCCTCGGACAAACTCCCCGTCATCCTCCTGTAGTTAACTTAATTAGTTTTGCTCAAATCCTGGATTCCTGGATTTAGATGGTATTTGATCCCATGGACATTCAACAATTGAGCCAAGATAGTCTAAAATTGCTGTTTGTTACATACATAAAAAAGGTCGTCATGCATGTGTTAGTTTCTGACTCTGGTGGAAAAAGGAAAAATTCCCCCGAACTAATGTATGTCTGAACTATTCTTTTAATCAAATCACACACATTTAGGCTATTGTGTGTGATCTCCTTTTGAGAACTTATAGAATAACTCATACTAATATGTTTCAATGTCATTCACTGCGACTCCCACTTTGAACACCTCTGTCTGAGAACTAACCCCAGCTCTTTGATTGACTTATTTTGACTCCAAAACTTGATGCTAATTGTACATGATTGTAACAGTCAAGCAAATCCACATTTGGTCTATTAGTCACTTTGTATAATTACAAGGAAACTGTCCTATATTTCCTAATTAACCTGTAGAGGTTAGAAAATCATCATGCAAAGCAGAGCAGAGGGACACTGGTGTTGAATCGTAAAATATCAAATCTTCATAACATTTTAATTCACAACTTAATTTTCCTTCCCCTTTTGCAGGTGGTGATCAACTACTCCATAGTGAAGGGCCTGAAGTACAATCAGGCCACCCCGACCTTCCATCAGTGGCGTGACGCCCGACAAGTCTATGGGCTGAACTTTGCCAGTAAGGAGGAGGCCACCACCTTCTCCAACGCCATGCTGTTCGCCCTCAATGTCCTCAGCTCACCTGACAGTGGAGGTGAGGATTCATTAGATATGATGGAAATTAATCTTTGTGGTATTTAATCACACAGTCCGCTCTGTTGTCCTTTCATTAAGGACTTTCTCCATGAGGGCCTGATTTGTATTTGACTTCCTGGCACATCTTATTGAATGTTTTTGAATCTTAAATTATCCGTTCCTTTACTGGATTGTGGTTCAAATGACAATTTACTGGATTCAACTGTGATCAATCTATTTGGTTTTCATAAAAAATGTCAGGTAACCACAATCAAATAATCTGCATAGTTTCGAGTTCACAGAGACTCTATAATTAATACTTTCTCATCAGACCTGTTAAACAGGAAGTACATTGTTCACAGAAGCAGAAGCGTGCTCACCCATGAGCGGGAATATTGACGCAATGGCACAATAATTATATAAATTGTTGATTATGCATCCATATTCAATTCACTGCAATGTTTAAAGCCCATGAAGCGTACCTACTTAACTAAGCTGTACCCCCCTCTGCTGGTTGGAGTCATGTACTGCAGCTGCTCTCTGCACACTGAGCCAAACAATAACAGCAATAGCAGGGCTGGGTCGGTTGATGACTGATGACTTTTCGCCATTCAAAGATGATTTATTTCATTTTCACTGCAATACGATGCTTTTCATTGCCTTATAAAGTCAAACATAAGAGCTGTGTGTAAGCAGGAATGCAAGATAATTATAGACATTTGGTTAAACAGACAGATTTGTAGTTTTTTTTGTTGTTTGTTTTCTTCAACATTGAAATAAATTATGAACCCTGAACAGTTTAAAGCCAAACATACGCCTACTCTTAGTTTACTAAATAGCATCTGACCAGCTCTGGTTACAAGCTACTTATAAGTTGTGTGTGTGTGTGTGTGTGTGTGTGTGTGTGTGTGTGTGTGTGTGTGTGTGTGTGTGTGTAAGTAAGTAAGATACTGAGAGAGAATATTTGTGAGTGTTTAAGTGCCGTGTCATCCCATCCTTGCTCTCCCATTGGTGGTTAAAATATCCTGTATGGAGCCTCGATGTCGAAGCACACTGTGCTCACATGGCAGCCCTCCTTTTTTTGGGTGCATTCAGATGTGGGATGATGGGCCTTGTCATGCCAGGCAAAAGTTCCTCTGTCCATGGAAAATACTTCCTCGCTTATTCGACCACGTTCTTTATGCTGTTTCGTGCTGGAAGAAGTCACATACGGTAGTTACAGAAGACATATCTCATGGTTCTCATCATGCGGACTCCAGAGTTTTCACCTGGTGTCCTCAGAAGGGTGTCCTCTGCCATCATCATCCTCAGTAAGTGCTGTGCTGTAGAGAATTGTGTCCGCTAGCCGTGCTTGGTTCCATGGTAACGTAACGTTGAGCACCACACTATGAAATGGAGAGAGGGGTTTAGGTGATTCTGCATTGTGCTGTTGACAGAGGTGGACAATAACAAAGTACATTTAACCAAGGACTCAACTTACAAAGAGTTGTGGGGGCACACATATTTTACTAGTACTTGAGAAGGAGAGCCTGAAAATCGGTTGAGATCAGGAGATTTACCAGTCTGTAATAAGCAAATTGCAGCTCGTATGTGAGACGGGTGATGCTAAACTACTCTAGGAGCCTTATTGTCAGGGGTTTGGGGAAAGGTAAGAGACTCAAAAGTGGTATTACCTCAGACCATACGTCAGAATGAAAGTCAGTGAACACTTGGAGTTATTTTCAAAGTGATTATGTTGAAGAAATGTCAAAGAAAAAAATGAAGGAAAACAAGATGAATGAAGGAGGAATAATTATTTGTTTCTTTGATTACGTCAAGATAACTCAGATACACACACACACACACACACACACACACACACACACACCGGTCTCCTGAGCTCCCATAAAGTGCTTACAAGCCTGATCAGGCCCTCTCATCCCCTGAGCTTCCTGTACTCTGACCTGCACCATGGCAATCAACAGAGAGCTGTCAGCAGTGGAGATACATGCACATACGCACAGATACACCTGGGGTGATAATCGTCACCTTCACATCGACTTCATTAATGTCTGCGGAAAGGTTGCAAGGTGTTGATAAAGTCCTGGGTCGTATTTTTAAGAATGAATCCCTGAAGTCTCACATGAAGAAAAACATAATGGAAGAGGACCGGGGAGTACATTCTGTTTTAGTATCTGTATCTTTATATTCTTCAATCCTTTCTTGACGATTTATGTATATGCAACAAACATTGCTGCTAGTGTAAACAAATACAATGGTGAAAAAATGTAACAGGTTGTTGCATGCTGATACCTAAACAGAAAGCGTGCATCCATCAGCTCCCTCTTAGAGCATCTGAAATAAGTTCTAAAATGCTTAATCGAGCCTGATCAAAGCAGTTAGTCGTTATTTCAGTGTCCTCTTCTCTTGCAAAGAGAGGGGGAGTTTCTCTCAGGATATTTGCTAAATTGAATGTGCAGTTTTGCCAGCTGAGCACATAATTACCATGAGCTAACAAGCAGAGTTCAGGGGAGTGTCGGGGAGCGAGGAAACAAGACGTCTTTCAGGCTGCACGTGGTCTTTCTGTGCCTTTCATTACGGTCGCAATGCAATAAAAGAAATCTACCAACCAGGTCGGCTGTGGCAGTATGTCATTATCAGCAAGTGATACTTCATTTAGCAAGCTTGATCTGAAGATTTTGAGGCAATAGGAGTCACATGTTTTGCTAAAAAACTCCATTAGACATTAGCAATGTCACAAAATTACAATGAAGGGAAAATACAGAAGGCTCAGGTGAAAATCCCAAGTAGTTATAATCGTCATTTTCAGCCCTCGCTCTGATCCAGATTGTGTTTTTCAAATTGCACTTTGAAGCCACAGCTCTGTTTTGTGTTGACTGCCCCTATGGCCCCGCCTTACCCGCCCGCCCACCAGCCACCCCCATGCTTCAGACACCGTCAACGGAAATATCACCCGTGGGTGTTGTTGATGTCACGATGGGCGTTGAAGTTTAATGACTGGTATTCTGGTGATATGTGATCAGCGCTCTCCCTGATGCTGCCCGTTAATAGCGCGCCCCAGAATGAGGCTCTAACTCTGTCTCTCAGCTGGGGGTGGGAGGCTGAACACTGTCTGTAGTTGGTCAACAAGCAAAGTGCTAAACTGAGATGGTCATGGGGCTGATGGGAACTTCATGAAACAATGTCGATGACTCATCCTTTATTGACAGAACGTAATTGCAACCTAATCCCGTCTATAATTATACTGTAGCTTGTGTTGAATTCATATTTGCGGGATGTTTTCTTCAGCTCTCATCGCTTAATTTCTGCTGTGGTTTACAGTTGGAATTCCTGTGGCTGGCAAGCATGTTGAGCAAATCACATTATAAACAGCTTGTTGGCTCTCGGGGGCAAAAGTGCCTCACATGATGCCGGCTGCGCTCTGTTCATTCAGTAAACACAGCTCCCTGCACTCTCTGCTGGGACGTTTTTTTATCTGAAGATTATAATGATGACTGCTGGTTTACAGATGGAACTCTATCTCACAATTAATCTCTATTGATTTCATACATATTTTACAGAGAGAATGGAAGATGTTATATATTTTGAACAAGACGCAACAACACATTTCAGCATATATATGACTTTTTTAGGACCTTAAAAATAATGTTATAAGCTTTGAGATAAAGCATTTTCACCACTGGTAAACAAGTTTCACAATGTACAGTAATCCGCAGTGGGGCGATGAGGGGGGATGCTTTTAGCAGAATGACCTACATGTATCACCATTTCGTGGGTTTCTTGTTCACCTAGAATCCCCTCTCTTCATTCCCAAGTAGCGGAGAGGGTGCTGGGGCAGAAGGGGTTTACTCGTTGAAAATGTTATTCTAGTCTGCATGACTTATTGATCCTTTATCTGACTGAGGTTTGTAAGAATTTAAGCCATCCTAGCACCAGGTTTTTTTCAGTACAGTAGTTGCTTACCTGGTCTAGAGCTGCCTTGGTCCAGACTTTTGAATCCACCCACTCCACTGAGTTGACCGATTTTTACCAACGGCATAACAAGTCAACGGTTCTGTCTGTAGTCAAGGCAACCAATATGAGGGTTGAACAGATAAAAAGCAGCGGCACAGATGTTCAGAAGATGGTCTTTTCAGAAAAGAGGAATACATGAGTGAATACAAAAAGGAAGGAAGACGAGTTTAGAAAAAAAAGATACGAAATGAAGAACAGGAGAGGAACTTTAAAGGGATGGACGGTTGAGTGGTACCAGGGCCTCACTGACGGGCTCCTTTCCTTTATAAACAGCTTGTCTTGTGTGTAGATTGCTACTGTTTTTTTATTGCTTTCATGGAGTTTAACTTTTTCCACCTTGTGTCTTTCAGGTCCAGTCGTCCAGCGCCAAAATGGGCCCTCTTCAGAGGAAAGCGAGGCGCAGAGGAGGTAGGATTTACTAACAGCGGCATGCTAGAGAGGCAAACAATGGGCCGCCGTTTAGCTCAGTGGGTAGAGCAGGCATCCCATGTGCAGAGGCTTTGTCCTCGCTGCAGCGGCCCCGGGTTCGTGTCCTGGCCTGGGGCCCTTTGCTGCGTTTCACTCCCCTTCTCTCTCAACCTGTTTCCTGTCACGTCTTCAGCTGCTCTGTCAATAAGGCCAAAAGGCCAAAAATATATACTTTAAATAAATAAATAATCAGAAGCAGGTTAATTTAAGGACAGTGGAGCCGTTAGTGTTCCAGTGTGTTATTCATTAGGGGTCATACTACAATCCTTTCAATTCATAGGATGATGGAGCAGCATCAGATGGTGCACAAGGAGAGGGAGCGACGAACATCAGGATCAGGTGAGGCTTGAACAAACACACCCACACCCAGCTGTATGAACACGCCACACACACCACACACACCACACACACCACACGCTCTGTTTTACACGCTGCTCTTGAGACCAGAATGAATAAAGGGGCTGGCATAGCATTTGCTCCTAGCTACACAAACATTTTAGACAAAAGCTGCCATAGCACACTCTGCAGGGGAGCAAATGGATGTTTGCTCTGCTTTTGTTTTGTTTGTAATGAGGGAAGTTATCAGTGTTGGGTCAGGCACAGCACACTTTACTTCCCCGCGGCAAACAGGTGACCTCAGCTTTAATACATACCACAGATTCCACTCTCTGACACGGTAGGTTTCCTGGAGGTAAACAGGCTTTTCCCCGATGTGTGTTAGTGTCTCCCGTCTTAGTTCCGACCACTGCTCCCTCCCAGTCTGTACGCCCTTATGCTTTTTTATCCATGCACACATATAAATGTTCAAGTCTGCCCCCCCTGTAAAAGCACATACAGACTTAAACATCCTCCTGTGTCCCTGCTGTCAGTGGCACAATCAGTACCTCCCTGTCCCTGCAACATGCTCTACTGCCATCTCTTTCTTCCAGCTACTGTTGGGGGGAAATGCCATATGCTTTCTGACCATGGCTCAGTCATGTTGCATTCTGCTGCTTGTTCTTTTTATGATATTTTGATTCTTTCTTATTTGCTACTGGCTTCCGTTTTTTGGATTGCTCCTGATTTTCTCATCTTTACTTGCTTGGTTTGCTCAGTTGTCGGTTGCTTTTCATTCTTCTCACGTTTTTCTCTTTTCTGTTTTCCTTTGTTTGTTGCCCTCCTTCGTCCCTCCTCTTCGTCTGCATCTCCTCTCCCTCTCTCTCTTTCTCTCTCTCTCTCTCTGTCTCTCTCTATCTATCTCTGTCTTTCTCTCTCTTTCTGCCCGTCACAGTCGTTTCCACTCTCCAATATAAAGTCTCCACCCCTCCCATCCACCCAGACACTCCTCCTGAGTACAGACAGTACAGAGCTAGCACACTGCCACCCTCCTACGTCCGCGTGGCTTCCTCCTCTCCTCCCTCCTCCGCCTCCTCCTCTCCCTCTCAGGAGAAAGAGGCGGGGGCTGCTAGGGACAAGGCCCAGCTCTCCTCCCAGCTCTCCACCTCACTCGCCTCAGCCTTTTCCCCAGTCCAGGCAGGAGTGACCACCCAGGGCCGACAGGTCCGTCAGATCCCCCTGTCACCTCCCACAGCAGCCCGCCACCTCCACCTTCAACAGCAACTCCAGCAACAAGACATCATGCTCCCCCCTAAACATGGCACCTGGTCTGCCTCACATTTGCAACAAATGTACGCCCAGTATCCCCAGTCTGCCTCCCCTCCCGTTATGATGGCCATGCCCGTGAGGCAGGGTATGCCACCGCAGCCTGTCCTCCCGATGGCTCACCCCCTCCCTCCCTTAAACGCTAGGATGAAGCCCCCACCTCTTGACCCAAGCACAGTGACAGGCCCTCACCAGTATCCCCCGCACCAACCCCACCCTCACTCCAACGGCCAGCCAGACGACTCCTACTCTCCTCACTCGCAGCATCTGCCACTCACCCC
>OMLP01017956.1:19324-32989 GCA_900302685.1 Spondyliosoma cantharus | reverse complement strand
CAGACATATAATATAATATATATATATATATATATATATATATATATATATATATATATAGATAGAGAGAGAGAGAGAGAGAGAGAGAGAGAGAGCAGAGAGAGAGAGCAGAGAGGGTGTTCCATGCGTGGTCAGAGAGGGCCACAGCGTTTACTGTAGATAAGCGATATGTTGGATGAGTTGCATAGTAGAGTAGTAAGGAGTTACATTTGACAGTGTTTGTGTCAAAAAACAAAGACTCTGTGGAGCAGTGAGAAAAATACCAAGACAAGCTAGTGAGAACAGACATGGTTTTAAAATAGCTTCATTATGAGAAACGTATTGTCATGTTAAGACAGATTTTTTTGTTCCCTCTCCATTTTTTTTAAGTACGACCTCTTCAGAGCAAAAGTCCTGAAAACTGTGGAATGGAGTTAAAAAGAATAAAGAAATAAAGGAAAGGGAAAAGAGCGTGTTGTCTTGCGGGTGTTGCAGGATTCGCCTGGTGGTGGTTCGGTGCTCTACAAAGACGTTTCAGATCCTCTGCTCTTCCAGTAGAATGAATTATCATCGTCTGGGTCCATTTCTATTCTAATCTGAGGCACAGACTTCAGTGGACTCATCTCAGGGCTGAAACACACACATGTACATGTATTATTAGGACATAGTGTATGCTTGGATATAATGGAGTATAATCTTAAATTAAAGGAATAGTTTGACATTTTTGGAAATACATTTATTCACTCTCTTGCCGAGAGTCACATCAGAAGATTGATGCCGTCACCTCTTATGTTAAAGATTCAGTGTGTAGGATTTATTGGGATTCAGTGGTGAGGTTGCAGATTGCAAACAGCTTCCCTACAGCAGCTTCTTGAAAGACAAAAACGCGAAAGACCCTCTCAAGAGCCAGTGTTTGGTTTGTCCATTCTGGGCTACTGTAGACACGGCAGTAAAATACGGCTGACTCTGTAGCAGAAGACCTGCTCCTTCTGTAGATATAAACGCCTCTTTCTTAAGTAATTTAACTAACTATGTTTTAACTAGTAAAAAACATGATAATCAAAATTACATTCAATTTCTTCCAATATGACCCCCTATATCCTACACTTAATTATGCAGTCGGAGCCACAAGCTGGTTAGCTTAGCTTAGCTTGACTCTCTCCAAATGTTAAATCATCCTACCCAGCGGTAACGTCTCGGCTGGTGAGTGGAGATTGAAAGAATTCACTGCTCCCGGTTGACAAATAGTCTGGAAACTTCCCGTAAAACCACAGACTATACAAAAAAATGTTGTATCTACACGTTGTATCCAACTCTTGGTTAACTTTTAGATGAGTTGGTTGCCACTGGACAGAGCCAGGCTAGCTGTTTCCAACTGCTTTCCAGGCTTTGTGCTATGCTACACGAGCTAGCTGCTGGCTGTAGTTACAAGCTGTTCACTGTACAGGCCTGAGGGATAAATGAGATCGAATAACCATCCGTGCCCTTACTTGTAGATGAGTGAAATACCTGAGTTAGTTAGAAAGTCAGTCAGTTAGTTAAATCCTCTGCATGTGTCATTGATAAAGTTTTGTTTACAGGTAATTCTTGAATATCAAAAAGGTGTATGTTTTAGACCTTTTCGACAGTGCTGCTGGTATTCAGTCATTTGGTCCCACCGATTGAGTTTAATCGAAGGGGTTGTAGGCTGTTGCAGTTTGCTGTGTTTGCCATAATTCCGTCTTCTCTGTGACGTGTATAAAATGATGTGTTTATGAACGCATTACTGAGATAAATCATTACTGTGTGCATAACAACAGCATCGTGTTTTGGTCTCTCGCTGCTGAAATAGAACCAGTGATCATGTTTGATGGTTCCTGAGGTCATCTGAGCCCAAAGCAATTTTACTTCAATCTTAGCGGGGACAGGATTAGTTTTGGAAGGGGGCGGGAGCAGCGTAATGTCATCACTACCAGAGCATCACTGCAGTTCATGCCCTGTGCGACATCAGTGACTCTAATGGACATGTGCACAGACCACTGAAAGGCCAGAGGTCTTTAAAGTAATGTGAGATCAAACTCTTCCAGTCTGATTTCTTTATATCTGCATTTCCAGCCAGGGCAGGAAGCTACAATATTTTTATCTGCGGCATCGGGCCAATAAACGCTACTCATCAACAGTCAGCGAAGAAATTTCGGTCTTACTTTAACTTAAGTTATTTTTTTAATAAATTCTTCACTAGAAAACCTATACTGAGTTTCTAAAATGATAAATTGTTAAGGGGTTAAAGTAAAACCAAATAATAATGTATACAGTATGGTAGTTAGAATACAGTTCACCTCAGTCAGCTACAACATTAGTAATGTTATAGTAATAAAAATGGGATGATACAATATAATATGATATAATACAGTAGCATTACTATAAATTGGGACATTTCTGCCTCTAATTTTGATACTTTTAACTGCTACTTGACGGTATTTCATGCTAATATGTTTGGCATAAGTAACATTTAAATTCATGACTTCACTTGCAAGTACAACATCTGAATACTTCTTCCACCTCCATCAGTACACTTTGCTTATAATTAGTCACCAGCCATGTGAACAAATAATAACCTGTCAGTCTGATCTCTCCAGCTTGAGACCAATTAAAAAATCTAAATCATGTAAGCTGTTTCTTGGCATCACAGATGTGCTTTGATCACAGCCGCTTTTCACACATTGTCCCAACCGCTAATCCTCCTCTATCTGCACTGCTCTAACAATCTTAGAGCAGATGGGGTAATACTGGAACAAAAACGTTACCCTGTGCATATGACCCGCAGATCCTGGTCATCAAGAGAGGTTGTGGGCATGATGAAGAAACATAATCTCTTCTTCAGCATCATAATCATCGTTCTAAATATTTGCCCAAAAAACAAGGTTTGTTCGGCCTCTTTGAGTCTGATTGTCTCCTCTAAAGCTCATATCAGCGAACCACAGTGTGTATTTATCACGCAACAAACGCCTTGGTTTAGTCACGGTGCCACATAGACTGGGTCAGTTTCAGACCATTATTACTACTCTGAATGGGCCTTGATCTGTGTGTCTGCATGAGATTTTAATTCTGATATAAATCTGAAATCTTCTGTGGCAGATGATGAGTTTCAAAAGATGTTCAAGATTAAGTTCATGTCAAGTAGAGGTGAATATCATTTTGAGTTGTTTGTAGTAACCAGACATAACAAACGTGTTGCAGGTGACAAAGAAACATTATGGAATATTAAAATCATATTTTAAAAGATTACAAATTTGTACATGTAAATTATTAACAATGTGAAATTCTTAGCTACCCTTGACTTTAAGGAGTATCAGCTCATTGTTCAGTTAACTTTTTTGCTTCACACTCACTGTACAGCATCTCATTACCTCTGCAACAACTAGCAACTAAACACAATGTAGCATTCGGCAGCTAAAGAGCCAGAAATGTTGTTGGTAGAGACCCAAACCAGAGCTCAAAGAGTACAAATATTGGACTTAAGGTAGTTAGAAAACATGACAACAACAGAATGATGATGGAACTGCTGGACGTGTAAATAAGCAACTCTTTGCCAACAAGTTTCTCAAATAAACTTAAAAGGTTATGATGGGTCAGTGTTGTGTTTACAACTTGTGGCCCAAAAAAAATTACTTATTGCAGGTTTGAAGTCCAGAGAGAAGCAAGACAGCTGAAACATTTCACCTCTGTTAGTCACTGAAAATCATTTAGCTATAGATTACTTAATTAGCCTTGCTGATCTTTAAAGTTCAGGTTAGCATTAAATGTGAGCTAGTTAGCTCGCCTTCTGACCTTTTGCAACCTTTGATGCCACATTCATGAATGAATTCAAAGAGAAAATCAGTGTTATATTTATTTTTGTTCCCTCTTTATCCTTTAATTTGGCCTGTTAGGTGAGAAGATTTGTGAGAGTCTGTGGCTGACCCTCGTGAACACGCACACATCTCACCTGGATAAGCAGTTGGCCTGGTAGTAGCGAAGCTGCTCAGCACGATGTGTGTCGTTCAAGGAATGATGGGGACTTCTCTCCTGTGAAAGAAAGAAAACAGCCATTAATGTGCATGTAGCCATACTTGTACAGTCAGCCCTCTCTGATATATGCTTTAAAGTTTTACATGTATTTAGGTCTGCCACTGATTTCACTAACAAACCCTTTCAACCAGGAGGAGGAAATTAGCCGTTAGCTGATTTGAGTGGATTGACAACCTGCACACGTATGTACAATATCTATTCAAACCATTACGTTCAGCATTTTAAAATACCTCTTAAGTTTAGTACAAAAGCAAATGATTATGAAGATGTGTTAAAAGCTTCATAACAAAAGGTTTAATCTCTGCAGTTAGCTTGTCATGTTTGTTGTGTATGAGAAAAACATAACCGTATACAACAAACAGTCTTCCATGTTATGTATAGAGATCTTTTACATAAAGCTGAAAAAACAATAATACAGTTTAACAATCCGTGTCCATTCATTCAATAAAAACCCTTGAAAATCCAAGAAATCAACTTTTTTCAACAGGTAGGTTGAAATTGTAAAGTGAAGAAAAGAAAGGGTTAGGCCAAGGAAGCAAAACATTCTGAGGGGGACAGACAAATAACATCAATGTTACTGGAAGGCTTCATAATCCAAGAGCAAAGCACAAAAGGAGAAGATAGAGTTAATGTTTAATGTTTTGAGACACAAGAAAGAGAAAGGCAAAGAAGGAAAAAAATGTTAATATCATGCAGTGAGCGAAGGATAAACAGGCAACAGAGCATCAAGCACTCTGAACTGGAGTCATTGGAGACACAAGCGGAGCAGGAGAGTCAGGCAGGAGGAAGAAGTAGTTTTCCTTCGGCACTGCTGGTAGTTCGGGGTCTACTCACTGTCAGACGCCTTATCACCTAAGAAGGGCTCCTGCTCCATCATGTCCATCGGGATTTTAATGCTGGGAACTTTCTCATTGTAAGGATAGTCAGACTGTTGGAGAGAGGAAACGCACATCCTGAGACCGGACCTCTGGGGGTGTCGGGTGATTTTGCATCAGCACAAACATGCATGTATTACTAAATCTTTCATGATCTTCCCCGAGTACATTCAATCCCGAACACTTTCTTTTAATAAGGTGCAACATGTAAGAATCAGTTGAATTAACACTCTAAACAACTCCAAACATAGCCACTAACTGCTGCTAACTGTGGCTGCAGTCAGCTAGTAAGCTCATTTAACCGTGCAGCTATTGATTCTATTAGCTCACTGTGCCTGGACCGGAGTGTGAGTGCTGTTTGTTAACACTGCTTGAGGTACAAAATGGCAAGGGGCTAGCTGATTAGCATGCTAACTTCAATAAATTTATCCACAACAGAATACATAAAGGTCTCTGACATATCATATTCTGTTGCTTTTTTATTTATTTTTTTTACTAAATTTGCTCATATTGCACCTTTAAAGAAACATCCACTGAAAAATATAGAACTCTTGATTGCAAAACAGGATGTGGGGATGTGACTGCAATATTAGGTTCCATTTTATACATTCCTGGTTAACAAAGGTAAAAGAGTAAATGCAACATTGCATTGAGAGATTTATGTTGAGTAGTCAAGTAAAAAATCCAACTTTGATAAATCATCCTGCCATGTAAAGAAAACAAAAAGGGCATAATCCATCAGGCGCACTGGATATTGACCACTACAACTGGACAAATGCATCATTCTATGTCAGTGATCACAAAAACAAGCCAGCTTGTTATCTACTGAAAGTGGTCCATGTACCTGATATGATTCAATTCACAATTATTTGCTTGTTTCAAGAGTTGTGGAGTCACATCATTATCATCACCTAAACCACTTACAAGAGTTGACTAGTCTGTGGACCTGATTCTGAAATGAATCCATTAAAAAAAGTTCCACAAACACGATGTCTGATCGATGCCTAGATAATGATACCAGGTCTGAAAAGCATTAAGCACCACCATGGTCTTAAATGTGCAGCACAAAACATGTAATTTTCTGCATTGATTAAGATGCACCATGTCATCGGAGCTGAGAGACTAACAATTTGGATCCACTCCAGTGTTTAGACGCATTAACGCAGACTGGAGTTGTGCCACAATACAAAAGAACTGTTCCCAAACCAATTAGACCAAATACAATCTGAACGCAGGCCAGCTTGGATCTCGGGTCAAGTCTCGGTTACAATGGGGCTGAGTGGACACATGAAGACCTCTGCTTCCAGCTTCTGGGCTTGATCATTAGCTCTGTTTGAAGCTATGAATGCAGAAGTATAATAACACATACAACAATATTCGTGCATTCCATGTCAGGCCACATGAACATGTAAAAGAAACTGAAAGAAGCTCATCTCTCTATACACCTGGATGTTGGTTAGCCAGTAACTAACCGCTCAAACGGTATATGCTGCTGCAAAAGAAGAGAACTAGGAGCAGGGAGCAGGGCTGGAGGTTGTGGGTGAGGTCCAGAGACTTGTAATCGGGCTGTCATGTAAAACAAATGATAAGAAACTGGAGAAAATACAAGGCATTTAATCGTATCTGTTTCCTTGCAGATACAAGCTTGTTGCATTCTGTAGGATCAAAACACTTACGTCTTCAATGTCGCTGTCTATGCTGCCCCGTTTTTTATCGTCCTCTTTCTTCTTCTTGTCCTTCTCTGGGATGACGTCGTCCAGGAAGCCGAGGTCATGCTGGGAGAACATGTAGTCCATCGCTTTTCTGACGGCTACCAGAGCGAGGATCTAAAAGCAGAAGAACGAGAGGATTAGAGTTGTTGAATTGCTGTTAGTCAGCCTGGTCTGTTTAAATACACTACAGTTTATTGAAACATTCCTGCAAACAATAGACAGATTTTTTTTATCAGATTTTTTTTTTTACATTTTTCTATGAGCTGATGTTTCAGGAAAGACATAAATATAAATACATTATTTTAAATCATCAGCAAAAGCCAATATCATTAAATGATTGTTGGTAGTTTCAAACCTTCAATGATGTTTAAAATAATGCAAAGATTTTGCAAAATCTCAACAAAGACAAATATACTAGATATGTTTAATATACACAACATATAATGTTTTTAAAATGGCAAATATTTAAGCAGCTTAGATAACACAAGTGATAAATGTGGCCCATCTTAACACATGGCTTTTGATAAATAACATTCATACACAGATGACCTTTTAAACCAACGAAACAATGTCAGTCATCTTTTGTGAGTTTAACAGTCACTTCCTTCCTAAAAACTACAACAACAAGTACAGTTACAACTAATATCAATTACATAGCAAAGTCCTGAGTGCTGCACCCTGAACTGCAATTATGTGAAACACCATGACCATCATCGCTGGTTTATCACTCACATAAACAACCCTCTTCGTTTACAGAGTGATTCAGCGTCATGTTGACTGGACTGAATACATTTCAACAATCCTCCTTTAAAATGATTGATTTTTGTTTCAGTTGACTGAAAGAAAACTGACTGCTGGTTATAGTTACAATCATGCCGAGATTCATCATCCTCATCTTATGAAACTATTATTATTATTTTATGTTTGGTTGTTGACCAAACTAAATCTAAACTCTTAAATATAACCCTTATTACTGAATATATATGCTTGACCTTTGAAACAACAGGTTGGCTAAAGCTTCCCAACACAGGGGCCCACTTACTGTAAACATTTTTTTTTTGAGCTTTCAGCATTAGCCTTCATGGCCTCTGTTAACAGAGATGCATAACATAACAACTGAAAATGAATCTAAAACAATTGCAAACTCCTTCTGCTAGTCCATTAGAAGCAGCTGAACGTTCCTTTAAAAAGTGTCTTATTGGTTGAATCTTAATATACAAATATCTCTTACCATGACAGGGAATATAATAGCAGCCACAGTGGATTTAAGGATCCAGAGCAGAGCCAAACAAAGGATCTGGATGAAGGTGAAGAGGTGGACCTTCCTGAGGGGAACGTGTCGCAGGTAAACCAGGTCCGGCTGATGCTTCGCCGGCATCAGAAGCAGCTTCAGGCGATCCATAAACTGCAGACAGATAAGTTACAAACACAAATGATGGGATGCACTGCATGCATGAGTATGTCAGAGTATCAGAGAGGTTCCCTTCAACTTATATGTCATGCAATGGGTGGGAAAAGTCACAGGATAATAATAATAATTTGATTTTGTAAAAAACAAATAAAAACCTTTGTTTACCTGCACTCCATTGAGAGAAGCGACTCCCATGTATAAGAAGACTCCGTACAGCACAGGCATTGGGATAAACTAGGCAGAACAGAGAAAACAAATTAAACACGTTTTAAAGATTAAATCAATGTGAATTTATTTAACCGAAATAATTCAGGTCGCTGCCTTGAATTATCTTTTCACATTTACCTCAAATATTCTGCTTCTATTACTGAGTGAAAGCTTCACATTATTAACAATTGGCCTGAAAGTAAAAGCTGTTTCAAGGATATTTATTTATATACATATACAACGCACATTTGTCATTTTTAATATAAATGTATAACATAACCCGGAAAAGCAAACGCTACACTAATATGATTGAGTTAGATAAAGGGGCTGATTAATAAAAAGATAAATGATGTGGTAGCACTAATATAGCTTTGACAAGACACCTGTCACGAATATGAAGGAATCCCTATGAATACTTACGACCGTTGTAATGAAGTATCAATCGGTCAGTTATTATTTCAGTCTCATGCACACCAATGATGTTAGCATCTATATAGAACACAGAATATAAGACTATTCTGTGTTTTTCTTTTCTTTTAAGAATGAAACAGGTCCCATAGTAGCTGGTCCTGAAGGTTAATAAGTCTTCGAGATAATCTATACTATAATCTTTTGTGTTCTACTGACCTCTGACCTCGTCACCCACGGACCGCACACAACTGAAGAGGTCAGTCTAGAGGTTTGCGGACCGACTGATTTAATTATTTATCCCTTTTTTTGCAAACAGTTAATCAATGACAATCCAAACAGTGAACTTAGTAAGAAAAGGCAGATGTTCTTATTTTGTTATGTTCGTTTCTTTTCACGTCCTCTTCATAATAAAAACCTTCATGCCAGTGTGTTTTTGTCCCTCATTGTCAATCTTTTTTTTTTAATTCTTTAATCTATGAAAAGCAATTCTCAGAATCAAACTGTTTAAACAACGTGGCAGTTCGGCAGCATGACATTATCTCAAGCTGTAAAGCAGTCCTTCTTTGATTTAATCTGTAAATTGATCTCAGTCTCTAGATGACCAAGTGATTAACAAACACAAACAAATCAGAGGACAATCTCTGATTACCTTTAAAATAGGAGACATAAATACAGACAGTCCTGTCAGGATGAACACGATGACACCAGTGAGCCTCTGCTCTCTAAAAACAAAGAGGGAGAAGAAAACAAGAGTCATAACAAGAACAGAACTTAAATGTATGTTTGGTATAATGTCATTATTAAACATTGTTTTGCCTTCTTTAACTACAGTAATAAAGTCCCAGAAAAAAATGGGTGATTACTTGAGGTTATCAATCATTTCCCAAATCTCACTCAGTTTAGCCAAAGCCAAGACAATCCCAAACGTTGTAGGAAGTTCAAAGTTGGCGTGAATGTTTTAGGGTCTTGCATGACAAGAGTTTGTTAGTTCAGCTTGCAGCTGACACATCAGGAGCCTCTCGAGGATGTCACCAAGCAGATATGAAAACAACTCCCCCAAAACAACCTCTAAAAACAGGAAAGACATCACAAAGTGTCTTTACCATCTCTTCACGAGGGTGGCCTCAAGGGCTCAATGCTCTGCAACTTAAGAACAAACATGCAAATTGACAAAACAACCAAATACAGGAAGAGGAGTTTTTTTCTAAAAGTGTGTTTGTGTGTGTTGTCAAATTGGTGAAGATGTTTTCTTAACTTGCTTGAGTTTTGTCTATTTGCATGTGTTTTCCTAAGTCGCAGTGAGATGAGCTCATTAGTATAACCAATTAATACAATTATGCAACTTAACTTGAGTGCATAGTCACTGATGGACAGCAGAGAAAATTTATCTCCGAAAACAAGGCGATTAATTTTTTTGCAGACTGATTTTCACATACTGGGTCATCACTTCTAAACTGTGTTAATGTAAAAGAACATTTCCTCTTTTCATGCCTAAAATAACAGACCATCACATAATATTTTTCAGCGACTCGTCTTTAAATGTATTTCTGTCTCAATTTAATACAGTGTGTTAAAGTATCTGGATCCATTTGTTTTTTTGCTATGCTATATGCTTTCAGTGGCTGGCGCATTAAATTATAGCTTCATCCAAACTTTGATGACAGGTGCGCAACTTCTCAGAGTGATTCTGTAGCATTTGTTGGCATCTCACCTATAGATGGTGCTACAGCAACAGGGTACAATTAATTTACTATGTGTTCATGAATTAAGACTGCCTCAAAACACTCCAATATTCCCAAACAGGATTTTGGTACCCTCTAAAACATCATAGCTGCCATCCGGGTGATTGTCTGTCAATCAGATGTAGATCCAGATGCACACAAGTAAAACACAATCTATTCATGAAATGCTCAGTTTATGGTTTGCACACATACTGTAGCAGTCTTACCTCACACCCAGGAATTTCGGCTGCTCTCCAGGAGCCGATGTTTCAGTTTCCATCTTCAGACTGTCGATGTGAGCGATAGAGATAACGGTAGCAGCTACGTACCACGGCAGGCCCATGAACGAGCAAACCACCAGGAGAACGGCCACCCAGAATAGATCCAGATGGTAACCTGCCCCTTTCTGGTATGGACAACAAACACAAGGTCAAAGGCTGAGTATGTGCATGTTTATGCATGGCTGCGCACACAGGCAAACCTAAAACCCAGAAGACAGCCCCTTATTTTATATTTGAAATTTGGACAAAACAAGACATTGGCAGATGTCATCTTGGGTTGATCGACTCAACACAACTCAACATGTTTGACCATTTCCAGACTTTATGTGGACAAAAAAACGTATTGATTAATCGGGACAATATTCAGCAGATTCATCAGCAGTTAAAAAAATAATAAAATTGTTAGTTGCAGCCCTATTATTTATAAAAAGTTCTCTGACATGACTCACCAGTAGTCTTTAAAGGAAAAAGTCACTCGACTGTTATCGAAAATCACTGCTCGGCCTCAGCAGTGACTCTGAACATCTCAGGTATTTGCTTTTTGAACTGAACTGTGTTCAGTCACTGCCGTGAAATATCTCTCACTCCCACGAGAAGAATGACAACAATATTCAACTACAGTGTGAAGGTAGAAAGTGTCCTGTACAAACTGCAGTTTGTTGTGGGAAACGCATAAAAATCCCTGCTTCACATAAATCAGGTAAGACAACCAGAAAGAAGGTGAAAGCCTGACTCTTTTTCTGCAATGAAAACATTTTTTTTATCGTTTCATTTAAAAGACACCGTTTTCTACATTGTGTAAAATGCAGATTCAAGCATTTTTGCTACATCTTGTTGTTCTGAGATGCAAATCTGCCATCTTAAGTACCAGAACACAACAGAAATGACTCCACTGTCTCACTCACATACAGACTTTCCTCTACTGGGTCACAATTTACCTCCTGGCCTAGACAACACATATTTTGTGACTAAGGTTTCTTATTCACCTTCAGCATGTGCTCCTTCCTGTTGACGATCACAGCAGTAATCTGCTGGTCCATGAAGACCAGTATGGTGACCAGCAGGGCAGGAAGAGCTGACGCCAGGTAAACCCACCAGGGGTTTCCTCCGAAGGGCGGCACAAACCAGCCCCGGTTAGGACTTGTTGGCTATGAGGGAGGAAGAGAGAAGTTTCGACACATCAGGCTTAATTCATGGACAGAAACTGCTACTTTTAAGGAATCCAGACATACGTTGGTTGCATTTGACGAACACTGTCTTTTACCGTAAGCTCAGCTCAGTGCAACATTCCTGCAAATACTTAAAATGTCTTTCTGCACTGACCACTTTGGAGTTTGGTGCTCTAGGTGATTTTCAACATGTTGACAGCCAGACTGAGGATCAGACCAACAGCCCTACTGTACAGTTATTTGCCTCTCTCTCTACCACCGAAGCTTGTGTTGCCATGACCTGCCTCTTTTAACTATAGTATAGAAATCATGTAAGTGGTTTAAAAACAAACAATTAGCTTTATTTGACCTTTTAGCTTCAATATTTTCACATAGTACCAGTGTTGGAAGAAGTTATCAGATCCTTTAACTGAAGTAAAAGTACTAAGACCAAACTAAACCTTACTTGAGTAAAAGCTTGTATTATGATCATTATTATTATTATTATTATTAGCTAAATGTACCTTCATGTGAAGTATGGAAAGCAAATGAATGCATTTTAAAGTTAAATGGTTCCTGGTCAGTGTTCTACTATCACAACTGAAGATTTTGGATTAATATCACTTCTGCATTATGTGTATGTTGCATTTTTCTGCTGTAGATGTTTATGGTTGAACTCAATTGAACAAGTGTATACACTGCTGGCTAGTTCAATCTACAGCAATGCATCAAAATCATCAAAAGATAATCATATGTTTGTTGCATCACTGTCCTGCGGAGAACCATGCATCTCTAATAAGTCAACTTTTCACAATGTCAGAAAAACAACCATTATTAGCTTTGTGATGATGCATTTTTCAGCTAATCCAAGGGTTTTTTCAAAATGTTATTCATATTAAAAGTTGGAGGACAATAAGAAATCATTTTGACAATTCCCGTAGTGAACACATGTGGAGATACATGGTTTCCAATTAGACAGGAAGGGTATATCATTTGAAAAGTAACTAGTAACTTGTTAGACAAATGTAGTGGAGTGAGAAGTACATTATTTGCCTTTGGTATGTATTGGAGTATAAGTATAAAGTAGGCTTAACAAGGAAATACTCAGGTTAAGTACAAGTATGTTGAATTTGCACTTAAGTAAAGCACATAAGAGTTGATTTATCTAGTTACATTCCACCACTGCCTGGCACTATAAATGCAAGCTTGTTTTTTTCCAGTGGTCCTCAATAGGCGACATTTTGGCAGCTGTAGGAGCCTAGATTGCACGAAAATGGCGTGTTCCAAGTTCACTGCTAAAAGAAAAGTGGACAGTGAAAATCGGCAATTCAAGAAGAATGGACTGAAACATTTGCATTAATTCTCCCTCCAACCAGCACAAGACCCATGTGCTTAATATGCCAGCAGACTATAGCTGTGATGAAGATTTCCAATTTGAGATTATGAGACGACGCATAGGAGACGTTTCCTCAAAATTCAGAGGTAAGAACAACAAAAATAAATGCACTGAAATCGTCATATCAAGCTGCAAGCAGGATTCTTGTCACATCTATGACACAACAACAAAAAGCAATAGAGTGCTCACTTAGAGTGGTGTGGATTTTGGGTAAGCACAAGAAGCTACTCTCAGATGCAGAAACAATAAAATAATGCATGACTGAAGTGATGGACACAATGTTTGAAGGCAAACAAAAAGAGTAAATATTCAACTATGTATTTTAATTTATGTCAAAATGGAAATTACATTTTATTTTAGTTCGTATTTTTACACTTTGTTTTGAATATTACAGTATTATTGCATGTGGCCTGACCGACCTCAATACATGGACCTTTGAGTCATTGAAAAAAATCTTTGTGGCCCTTTAAGATT
>OMLP01017956.1:0-15998 GCA_900302685.1 Spondyliosoma cantharus | reverse complement strand
CCGCGGCCTCGACTCAGTCTTCTATAATTGATTTCTTTGCTCTCTGCCCAACGGAGCCATATTTAGGTCACACGTTTTCTCAGAGACAGAGTTTGACAACACACACGCATACACGCACACACACACACACACACACACACACACACACACACACACCAATGTCAGCTAAACTGCTCAGAGTTAAAGAACATCTCACCTAGAACAGCAGGGGCCATACAGAGGCAGTCATACTGCGTGACGTACTCCATCCTGAACTCAGCATTGATGGGGTAGTGGTGGGCTAATTTGATCATCTTCTTGAAGGCATCATAGATGAAGATGAAGCTGATGAGACAGGAGAAGCCCTCCTCAGTGAAACGGGTGAAGTACTGAACCAAGAAGCTGGCGTCAGTGGCCACAAGCACCAGGCAGAAGAACGCCGACCACAGGCCGATCCACAGCCGGAACTCCAGGTAGTCAAAGTTATTATCTCTGAATGAAAGAACAGCAAATCAACACAGATATTCATGAATAGTCTGACATGTATTCTAAGTTGTAGATGACAGAATTTAAGGGCGAATGGGAGAAAAGAAAGAAAGTTTTGAGATTAAAATTGTTATATCTAAAGCAAAGAGTCATAACATTATGGAGAATAAAACTGTGACAATGTTTTATTGAGAAAAAAGGATAGTGTTTCAAGACTAAAGTGAAAACAATCAAATTCCTCCTTTGACAGATAAAAGCTGACTGGCTGGTTTCACCTGATTACTGCATCTGAGTGATTAAAGTCTTCAAATACAACTTTGTTTTCTCAAAACATTTCAGCTGTTAAAAGACCTAAAATATGTTGACTTAATTCTCAAAATCTTCATCGGAATGAATTCTGTGTAAACAAGATCGGTTCATATGGTAGAGATTTGGGGTAAATTTATAATGAGCAGGGTTTGGTGCTTTTTGAGTAGCATATGAAGAAGTACTTTTCAAGCCCAAAATCATCTTTGATTAGTAGTTTGGCCTCTGGAGAACTGAGGAAATGAAGAACACACCTGCTGAAGTTGAAGAGCAACCGTTCAAACACCAGAACAGGACCGGTGCTGCTGAGGATGGTGAGAGGCTGGCCAGCCAGCAGACAGAAAACCCCACCGCTGATCGCTGTGCCTAGAAAACTCTCCAACACACCCTGCACACATAGAGGTGAGCAGTGAGGGGATACATCAGAACATGACTCAAAAACAGTCGCACACGTAAACTTTCAAAAGTTCAAGTCTCATTCTGACCTGCATGTTTTCTGTAGCGTCCCCCAGCAGACCTCCGAAGGTGATGGCGTTTGTCACAGTTCCCAAGTAAATAAACAGAATGGCCGACAAGGCCTGAATGTGAAATGCATCGGTAAAGTCACTGACGAAGAAAGGCGCTTTTCTTTTGATGTCAAGTAGGAGACCTCCACAAAACCTGAAAACAGAGACACAGAAGATGTGTTGTTTTCCCACGAAATGACCACGAAGCAAAACAAAACCAACAGTATGAATATATGTTTACAGTATTTGTATGCAGCCCCATACAATATATGATGCATTTCAGTTAAAATATATCCAGTGAACCACAACACTGTGAGTTTAAAGACAACATCATGTTAATCAATTTCTTTTTATTTCTTTTTTTACATTTTGAAATCCGTCAGGTAGGACGTTTTTTTCCGCTTTTGGTGATTTGCACCTTTTTTAAAAGTTTTCATCGCCTGCTGTTGTTGGTATTTTCTTCGGCCATGACCATTAACAGCAACTTGAATTGTTTATTCCTGTTTATTCCTAGCAGAGACCAGGACAAACAAAACTGTTATGCTGTGTGCAAACCACCTACTCTCTCTGGCCGACCAACCACTGCTGGGTGCAAGCATCACTAAGTGTGTGCCACTTGTGATATTTTCCAGGAAAGTCACCACAACCACATGGTGTACATCTTTGGTGTTACAACAAATGCAATGGCTTTCATCAGTGGGCCATAGGTTCAATCATCATTGTCAAACTTTTGGTTCTGTTCATTACAACAATTGTGTTCTATTTTGAGTGTTGACTATACTTTTAATGCTTATTTTATTCTTAAGTTACTATTCTAATCTATCTTATTACGACTTTGGTCTCACATTCTGCACTGGGAGGTGCTTCACTGTTATGCTTTTTTACACTGTTACAATAAAGAATTGGAGTTTGGGGGCGCCATTTAGCTCAGTTGGTAGAGCAGGCATCCCATGTACAGAGGCTTTGTCCTCGCTGCAGTGAGGGTTCCAGTCCCGGCCCGGGGTCCTTTGCTGCATGTCACTCCCCCTCTCTCTCATCCTGTTTCCTGTCATATCTTGAGCCTGTACTATCAATAAAGCCATATAAAGGCCAAAAAAATATATACATATAAGAATTGGAGTTTGAATGGTTATGATTCCATACCTTCCAGTCTTCTTCAGCTCGTCCCCAACAGCGTGTCCCCCTCCTCCGTGACCTCCATCATGAGGCATATCTCCGTTCATCTGAGAGTCCCCTCCCGCATACATGTTTTTCCTAAAACACACAGTGTTTTACAGTCTGTAGGCCATTTACATTTGTTTAACAGTTTATCACAGGAAAATCTGATGCAGGTCATATATTTAAATGTCTCAGATGTCTACTGATGTTGACACAGCCAGCAGTGTCAAGCATGCTGTGGACTCTTTTCTTGTGCTGTCCATCAGATGATGTTGATATGATTCAATAGTCTGACTGATCAAGAACCTTCCTGCTTTCCTGAGAAAACCTATATTTGAAACAGCTTTAAATAAACCCACTGCTGCTCTTTCATAATTGAACAGTGTTCTGGACACCTGGACACACCTCAGTGATTCTGCAGCTGCTGCTCTTCTTTAACATAATGTAGCTACTGCACACACAGCATTCAGAACACCTGCTGATCTGTTCCTTCTTAAATGTTTCATGCAGGCCAGTGACCAAGTCATCATATTCTCATATATGATATTTGTGTCAGCTCAAGAATGTGCGTGCGTGTGTGCGTGCGTGCATAGAAATGGGTTTAATAAGTGACCAGCAGGCTGATCTAAAGGCTGAGGTCCTTGATGAATCAGTCGTGGTTTCAGATAAGATCACAAGGAACACAAGGAATATCTCTGAAGGGGTAACACCTTTGGGCTACTGTTACTTTTTATAATCCTCTGAGTCGGTTTTAAAAATGATTAGCTATCCTAGTTACAAGAGGACTAACAGAGAGTGAGAACTTTGTCAGGTGGACTTTTTTAACCTTTTGTCAGAGGAGGGGAGGGATTTCGGAGGCTCTATCCTGATTGCCGGGTCCCACTCTCCAGGAGGAAGCACGATCACCTCATCCAGGAACTCGTCGATGCCGGCCAGCAGGTCTTGTCTGTCCTTGGCCTTGTACGCGATGTCATGAAAGACCTGAACACAGATGGATTGCATTGGACTGATCAAAATACTAAGAATACACAATACCTGTATACTGCCGTGTATTGGCAATTAAATCTAAAATGAAAACAGCTACACTTCTCTGGTGTTCTGAGCTCCCAGTCAGGACTGCTACCTGCTAACTGAGCTAGCTAGTTAGTGGCAGCTGCAGTTGGGCAGCAGTTGAATTCAACAGGTGGTCGGTTCTTACATGTTGCACCTTTAATATTCAAATGTCTGGTCAGTATTTTATTTAGAAACTGTAGAATGAATTTAAGCATTAAGAATTCAACATGGTTATGGTATGAATTTGAATGCACGGATGCAAATAGTGAGGAAGCACTAACCAAACTTGTAGCAGGTAACTCAGACTTCAACATACTTTAAGGACACGGATTGTCAGCAAAATTATATGATATGAACAGCTGACAACAAATCCAATTGAATACGACAGCACCATAAACTTCAGCCTGAATAATTACCAAAAATATTTAAAAAGCAAACAATAACGGATGTTATGCTGGATTGCATCATGTTTGTAAGGTGTCATTTTTCTGAAACAGTGTTGAATTACATGAAAGATTTCATTTTGATTTGTCCCCATCAGCATTAAAATACAACACAGACGATGTGGGTTAATTAAATGCGGCAGCCCGACCTCATCTGACATCAGCGTGGCGATCGCTCTGCCAATCTCATGGTACGACTTGGCTTTGCCTTTGGGTCCAAGCAAGATGAACAGAAATCTGCAAATGGAACAAAATCATTTGGATTAATGAGAATGTTTCCTTGTACATTTATGTCACAGATAAATTGTCAGAGAGGGATTCATTTGTCGTCATCTTAAACGTCATATCGACCCAGAATTTCACAACTTGGCTGGTAGCTGAAGCTGATTTTTTGTCCTTGTTGCTTATCATTGTTATTTAGTGCCCCTTTTGAACCAGGAGAAGAATATGCTTTTTTGCCACTGCTGTGGCATCCTAACGTTATTCACATTCAAAACCTTATTCAGATACTTTCCAAGTGATTTTATATGGTAATTAAACATTTAGAAGGGTTTTTCCAAATGAGTATTGCCATAATGTTGGCACTTTAGTCGTTTAGGGCATAGTTATCTACAACATTTCCTAGTTCATCAGAACTGAGGTGGCCTCTACCACAGGATATAAAGCTGCTTTATGGCTCTTTGGTTACAACAACACAGCCAGATAATTAACAGTGGCTGGACACTTGACAGAAGTTTGTTTCATTAAATTACACTGTTGTATTGGCTTTCTAATTTAAGCCAAATATGATGTTTTCCCTGTGTGTTTTTTAATATGGTACATGTCTTAAAACCTTTAATTATATGTGTAAGGCAGCCTGACTTTCACAGAGACAATTACTGTCTCCAATAAAATCCTGGACTGGTGCAGCTCCCTTCATTGTACTTTTGTGCTTGAGGAATTCATAAATAGGAGCTCGACATGAATCTTAGCCACCTTGTGGGAACAGGAACCTCTGTCAAGGCTCCCAGCATCACAGCTTGCTGCAGACGAACAAACGCCACAAACGGCGCGTCCAGGAAGTCCACCTCCCCCACCAGCACGTTGGAGGCCTCTGCGTCTCTCGGCAACTTCTTCATGAACTTGTTCCTCAGCTGAAAAGGCACAAAAGAGAAGAACAGGAGGAGACAGTAAATGTTATGTTCTCACCAGCAAGCTACTCAATACAGCGCACACCAAATTAAGCCACCTATTTCAAACAGGACAATCCCCATTCAAGTTAAATACCAAACCAGGAGGCTCCCCTGGAACCTAAATAAGGCTGTATTTCTTTCTGTCTCGGCGGTGGCGAGATGCATGAAAACGGAGGTCAGACACCTGCTGAGCTCCACAGGTGAGATTGTCTCTGAGGAGCTGTTTACCGGTCTCTGCTCTTTTAAACTCTTCTTCATCAAACGTGTCTTAACAGCTTCCCTGTCAACACAGACTCTCTTTAACTCAGCTGTGCGGTGAGTGAACATGACCTAACAGTGTAAATACAAATCCAAAGAATAAAGCTATTGTGTTTTCTTTTGTTATTATTATTTTGAGTGTTCTGGCTTTAATCAGTTCCTCTTCTTGCTAATCTCTATGTTTGCTAACTCATCTTACAGGATTCGAGATTCAGATTTGTTTTATCATTACATTTTGCAATAAAAATCTATTTCACTTATCCATGCTTTAAATCGGTTTTAAAAGCAGGGCGGTTAACATCACTTTACATTTTGTTCCACAGTTCTATCTGCCTCATGCGATGTTTCTTATGATGGCGTGGCATGCTTGTGAGCCGATTGGGATCATTAATAAATAAAACTTCAAAGACAATTAATCATAAACACTGAGATAAGATTGTCATGGAATACTACTTTGTTGTATATTAACTTGAAAACAGCAGCGAGCAGGCGGGAAACATTGACTGATTTGTAGCCAGCGACAGTTCATCTGACCTCTGTGCTCCCAACATTAAATAATCACGGGTTACATCAATGTCGGTTTAGCTTCTCGAACACATCTATACACATCGAACAGTTTACATTTCAGCCCAGTCTTCTGAATTGATTTGTTAGTTCGCCCCAAACCAGAAATCAGGCCCACTGACAATACTCTTCCCCTTCTTTTAGATACAGTCCATTTGCAACAACTACATAAAAAAACATTAACATTAAAAAAAGGCCAACAAACATCAACCGCTGTTCTGAATGTATAATCATCACAAGAGGATTCAAAGTATATACTTGATGTCCCGTCTGCACAAGATGGTGTTTCTTTTATTAAATCAAAGTTCTTATTTTACTTTATTTCACCACATCAGTCAACCAATATTCCATTTTCTGCTACGTCATACTCAGACTCACTTGTCTCAACATTTCAGCGTCAAATGATCTACTTTTATGCCATTATATTTATTTGATTCAAATATTGGCCAGCAGGTCGACCCACGGTATACAGTACATACATATATGTAAATATATGTATAATTTACTTAAGTACATGCTTTACGACTCAAATACTATTCATGTGGATGTCATTAACTATTACCAAAGTAATATTTAACATGATATCTTTACTTTTACGTAAGTATGACTTTTGGGTACTTTTTATAACGCCGCAAAAACGTGCCGACATCGAGCTGATGTAAGGCTTTCAGAGGCTAGAAAATGTTTGCAAATACAAAAATTGAATGTGAAGTGAATGGTCACGTTTCAGGTAACATTTCTGCATTCTGTTTCACAGGGGTTAAATTTTTTTATTCTTATTAAACTTAAACAAAGGACAGATGTTCTAATTTCTAATACAACTGCTCCATTCACTCACCACCGGTACATCGTCCATGCTTATACAAACCACACACACACAACCATCTACATGACTGGATTTCTCTCGTATTAAATGGCAGATACAAGAATCCAACAGACGCGTACAGTCCAGATTTCATCCTTCATCCTCAACATTACTGAGGACAATCTATGCAAGAAGAATCTAAGAAGATCTTCATAACCTCGACTCTAGCCTATCAAGATAAACCCGTTGATATCAACTGATTTCAGGAAGGCTGTTGAGTATTATATCATCAGGCTATAATATATGTTTTCCATGTAAAGGAAGCAGCACCAAAGAAACCCTTAAGCTAGGTGGTAAAGAAATATAACCTGCAGTTTTGACTTTTACACCATTTTTGTTTCTGTTGTTAGGTTTCTAATATATCGTTTGGACAATTCTGTTTCTTTTAAATCGTGTACACTTAATATTGATAAGAGTAAAATGATCACCTGTCCAGAGAGCAGTCTGATAAGCTATCAAACTGAATAAGAGTACTGAATGAAGTTAAACGTGCCTTTAAACCTGTGCCAGGATCTGAATCGGATTAGCTTACAAGCAACACTGACTGGCTGCTAATCAACAACAAACACTGCAAGAGCAGATCTAAAAATACAGTCAGGGAGCAGTTTCCTCGTGTCCACAAGATGATAAAGGAAAGATTTAGTTGTAAATAAAGAAGAACTGGCCTAATTTTTTTTATCTTCTTTGAGAAAGAAAAGATAAAAACAAAAACAATAACCCAGGTAAAAATGAAAAAAGAAGAGTGTCCATCAGTCACTTGTCATCACGCCCACCTGCCATACTCAGAACACGTACTGGCAGGATTGCTGCCATCAACCTCTGGGGACTGAAATCCCATAAAGTTGTGACCTTTCACTGGTGAGATCCAAACAGATCCAATCAGAGGCTGTTCAGCTGTGTTGGCAGTAGGTTTGTCTGTAAATGATTGAGTCCAGAGGTTAAACCTGTGTAACCGCACACCCTGTCCTGTGTCCGATCACTGCTAATCCACACCACACTGCCCTCATAAACTACCTGAATCTGTTCCTTTCCTCCTTTGACTCTCGGCTGGCACCAGGAAGAAATGCAGTTCTGCCTGAAGCCCGAAGTGTAAACACTTCTGTCTGCTGCCTCCTTAAATGTCAGTTCACCCAAATTCCACAGAAACATTCTTACATATGTTTGAGATTTCTGCTTCTGTCTCAATATGTTTTCAAAGGGTCTATTTCATGTGATATTGCAAATCCATCTAGCCAGGTTTCAAGCTGTGCTCTTGTGGCCAAACACACAGGCAATGAACCAATCAGAGGCATTTAAGGAACTACTGGCAGCTATGGCTATGGTTTAGATGTGATAACCAGTGAGGGAAGTGGCTGTTACAGTGGTGGCTGCTCAGGTGGTAAACGTAGCCTCTATAGAATCAGTTATATCATTGAAGGAGCTAAAAATGGCACACACTCTCCTACTGTTAATCTGATTGATGGAGGGTAGACAGTGATGTATGGATGGTTGTCCAGTCACCTATCAGGTATTTATTTTAAATAAATGCCAGTTCCTTTTTGGCACCTTTCCAGATGGTTTGTGTCAAGCTAAACAGATGTTGCTGTTAAATGTTTTAATTGTTTTAAATGTTTTGAACAACAAAAAACATAAATAACATTTACTTCAGTTAGGTACTGGTGGCAGAAATCTCAAACATGGGCATCTCAAAACCCTGGCAAATAAAACTATAACAATCTCCATGGTTAAATACCACTAGAGGTATGCGTGTTTGTCATTTGGATCAACTGAGAAACTGTAACACAATGATGGCCTTCTGGACAGTCCTACAATGCATTTATGAGGTTTTAATACATTTTAATTCATAATTCAGCTTTGCACTTGATCTCACTCCAGTCTTTCGATGTGAATCTGCCTGGCAGATGTCGCTATCTCTACCTCCATCATACCTCTGCCATCAAGCACCAAGTTATCAGACAGTGTGGAAACAATCACTTGCCGACAGAGGAAACTTCTGAATGGTATTTATAGGCTGAGTGGGTGTGGAAGAGCTTCAGTTAAGGAGATGTGCTTCCTGTCTAGTTGTCTCTTCCCTACACTGTGCGTCCCACAGGAGGACTTACTAGATTGGTCTGACCTAATTCTCGTCTCCCAGAGGCCTGTTCTGGGATGAGACCATACGAACAAATATCTGCTGTAAACTGAGGTAATCCAGCTATTCCACTATCAGAATGAATGGAGTTTACAGCGTGATGTAACCAGTCTGGAAAACACCAAGGGACAATTGACTAGTTTGTGGTCATCTGCTGCAGCAACTACGACGGCAGCAGATGTGACAGTTTTCTGCAAAAGAAAACTGATCTGTAAATTAATTAGAGTTGCTGCTTATCCAATTTTTAAAAAGACATATATGCACTCATATGAGAAAATGAAATGGGAATAAAGGAATTTAAAAGTCTATTCAGAAGCACAACAAAACCGTTGTGTGCATTGATCCCTGCAGAAGTGCATATTGAAACATTAAGGAGTACAGGATTGGGTTAATCATACATTTTCTTTCTGACCCACTCACGCAGACTGGAATGGGGAAATATTTTTAGGTGCTACAGTACTTTATTCTTCTACACATGTCCTTTAACGAGACAGGGAGTTGATGATGTGATATTCTTCCAGAAAAATACTCGCCCATGAGCAGGAAAGATAAGATAAACAATACCAGCGGGTCACGGAGAAGTAAACACATCGCAATTGAAAGAAATTAATTTATAAACATGGTGAGGAAGAAGAAAATAAACATTGATATCTCCTCTGGGTGTGACACATAAAGATGCAGTGTATCATAAAGTTGTAGCAGAAGTAGACTGGAAGGGTAGTGTGCGTTTGCTTGTGTACTTTTCAATTTGACTTAATCTTATTTTTTTTCACTCTCTCTCTCTCTTTCTGCAATATATGACTCTCCGCCTCATCTTCCCTGCAGCAAAATCGGCACACTGACCATTAAAGGAAAATGTTTATTCAGATTTTTCTGCAGACTCTCAATACACTGAGAAGAGGTATGACACAAGGGACTTGGAAATAGTTTTACAGACTTGGCTGTGGCAGGTTCAGAGCAGCTGCAGAGGGCTGTTGATGACGACAGCAGCTGGAACAATGTACTGTAATTTAGACAATGTTATCTCTGCTCTGAACCAGCGGCCACAGTCTGCGCTGACTGGTTCCTCCAGCTCTGCTGGGGCTGAGGCTACATCAGGCTAACAGCTGGCTTTGCAATACAGGCCTGCAGAAAAAAAATACATTTTCAAGTTTTATTTATCCCTAAAAATCTATTTCTCTCTCTATTTAATAAGCCATACAGTTACAGATTCAAGACACATTTTACAGTATGGCCCCTGGTTTAAATATATATATCAATGAGCAAAAGGCTCTACTTGATTGGCACTGAAGAAGGCATCTTCATTAAGATAAACCTTTGAGATGTTTTAAGACTTTTACAACGATTCTTGAAGAGATTTTTCTGATAACATTCTTATGGGTGACAAAATATGAACATGTCTGCATCAAAATGTAAAAATTGGTTGTGTACTTTCATAATCCTACACGTTTCCATCAATGTTCAAACCCAGAGAAATAGGCCTCTGTCATTTTTTGCACAATACGAGTGCGTTTCATTTGGACGCTTGTCGCTATAACGTCCTTAATGTCAGAGGATGAGGAAGGAAGTCGGCAAACGAGACTAAATTGAATAAAGAATAAAATTAAAACTCAAGATCATTAGCCTGCAGAAAAGACGTAGAATCACCCTCAGAAACCCATCATTTTATAAAATGATGTTTTAATTGACAGGTAATCTCTGGTGTCCGCAGTGCTGAAACACTACAGCAAAGGCATTTAGACATGAATTCAGGAAAACAAAAGGGATTCTCCACCCTAAATCATCAGGCTGACTCACCTGCTCTTTTTCTGGTTTGTCAGAAATGTCGTTCAGGCTGCTGGAGGTCAGGTTCCTGTGAGTTGTGGTGGGACTATCTGTTAGAACACATCAACCCTGAACAGTTAGACCGGCTTCATTTTACTGCAAGAATGAAGCACTGAGTGGAAAAAACAGATGGCAGAGATCAAAGAAAAGACAGTGGCCCAGACAGTTTGCTCCGCATGCAGCGCCGAAAAAGAAAAAAGGCAACAGCGATTTTCATGCAAACCGCAGACAGAAACGAGAGATCTAGCTCACCATTAAACCCTCATCTATCTGATAAAGGCTGGAGCACACCAGAGGACAAATTCCTTACTACTTAACGATCAATAGGCGTTTTGAGAAAAACATTTAAGTCCAACTAAGAACACCTCAGCGGTTCACTGACAAAGGGGACAGTAACTGGATCTAGATACGTACAATCTTCTAAAAGTCTTGAAGAATAGAGTGCAACATTGAAAAACAAAATGTGCATGTTCGACTATATTTAGTCCGGTATTACATGTCAATAATGAGATTATTCTTCTTTGTCTCAGCTTGTTTCATTTGTGGGTGATCAAGATGAAAAATGCAGTGCTAACTTAATAATAATAATAATAATAATAATAATAATTTTGTTTTTCCATCCTTACTCTAAAAATGAATGAAAAGCTTCACTGAGAATATCTGATCACCTAAGCATCCATCTCTCGCATCAATGTCATCCACTGAGTGCTCTCCTCATGTGAAGCAGGTGGACAGCGGACTCTGATTGATGCTCTGCTGACTTTTGGTTTCAGCTTGTCAACTCCAGCATCAGAGATCTGACAGCAGAACGTGACTTTACTTCAGTCCTGGAGCTGAGATCGGAGATGAGGGACAGTCAGCCAGAGAGGTACAAGTCTCAGCGAACGCAAAATCTGATGCCACTGTAGCCTTTCATGCATCTGCCCCCTGAGTATTGTGGGTAATAACATGCTTGTCAGTATGATGCAGCCAGTGTAAATGATGAAACTGTAGTGCTCACTGTATATAGAGTAGATACACAAGTAAGGGAGTAAAACAACTAAATTCTAGGGGAAATACAAAATGTGATCAAATATAAAATCTAAGCCAAATATAGGTGTAAAGTTTGGGAAAGAAAATCACTGAAACTTAAATAAAATATGTTTTTTTTTCTAAAAAGCCTAAACTAGCAGGGATGACAAACTATTTACTGACACTACTATATTAATTACGCTCATAAATATGACTTCTACTGTCCTTGTTACATTGAGTCTGAGTAATAGGTGTGGTATGTTATACTAGAGTTTGGTCACGTTCACACTGCAGCTGAAAGTTTTCCACTTCTGACTGTTTTATCTCACATGCGACACAAATCTGCAGTCACATTTTCAAATTTCTGTGTACCGAGTCTCATGTATTGGTTTTTGCACCAAGAAGCCAGACACTGGAGAATATGAACTTCAGTTAGTGACAAAACTATGATTTTGGCATCTTTGGCAGATTGGTTCAATCTCAAAGGGAACAAATATGAATATGGTTCAGAACTGGTTGGTGGTCTGGAGTGTGAACGTAGACTGGGTCCAGTGAACTTACTAAGCCAGTCCATGCTGGTACTCCTTTGGGACTGCAAGTCCTCCATTGATATGCGACCCGACAGGCAAGTCACAGAGTTCTCAAGAGGACTGCGAGCTTTTAGTAGCAGCAGCAGGTTATGAAGCCCAATCCAGGGAACCAAAAAAGGAAGGAAAGAGAAATGGAAGGAAAAGACAGCAAGAGAGTTGATAGATAAGCCCACTGAGCCAAAGCATGAGATTTGTTAGGAGAAGAAAATCAAGAGGCTACTAAAGGGACAGTTCACCCCCAAATTAACAAAACTGAAGTTTTTCCTTCTTTCCTGGTATTTTATACATCTGGATCACTTGGTGTGAGTTGCCTAGTTTTGGAGATATCGACTTTAGAAAAGTCTGTTTTCTCTTGAATACAATGGAACTAGATGCCTTTCAGCTTGTGGAGCTCAAAAAGTCAACAGAAAAACATTAATTGAAAAACTGAACAGTAACATCTCTCTGCAGCATCTCTCCGCTCAGTTCAAGGCCATTAATGTTTACATCCCATGCTCTCATCCTCGAGTAAATGCTCTCTTCCTTCTGTGCTGTGATGTGATTGGTGGGTGTACTTTGGTCGAAAGAAACGACATGAAACTGCTCAAAACCCGGTCTGTGGGTTATCTATAGCAACAATGTCATGATTACTGGAAGGGGGCGTTGCCGTTACTACTACTTACATCATATTCGAGAGAAGGCAGACATCACTATGGCTGATATCTCCAGAACCCAGCAACTCACCCCAAAATAGTCCAAATGAAGAAAAATAGCACAAAAGGTAAGAGGAAAAATGTGCATTTTGGATTTTGGGGTGAACTTTCTCTTTAACAATCTGTGAAACATGATTTTATCAGTACAATTACAAGCTGTGAAGAGAAACATTGTGGTGAGAAGAGTTGCGTCATTAAATCAGGTCACCATGGGTCACTGGACAGGAAAACTTTAACAGCAGTCAAATGCTGTTTTAACAAACCTGGTGATGTACTTTATTCTCACAAAGTTGTGATGAATTAATGATTATTAATGAAACTCTTAATCTCAGTACTGCGATCATGATAAGAGCCTCAGGCTTTAATGCCATGAGTTTCCATTTGAACACAGAAACAAGGTAGATCATGAACAGAGGGAGCTTTTCTTTTTTTAGATACAGTCATAAACCAGTTGCATAAAATCTAATAGCAGGTAATGAATAACTTCACTTTCCAAAGACCCATGGCTGGTAACACATTAATTACATTGTCAACACTGTGAAACATCTAGTTACTCAATGTGTTAAAATCAAAGCACTCATACACGTGTTGTTAACGTCAGTGAGACATCAGTGTGAGTGAGGGCCGTCACTTTGCTCACGTTTGGAACTTTAAATCTCACCGCTCTGGAGACTGATTGAATATCCTGCTTGGTGCTGCAACCAGTCTTTTTTTCTATTTCATTAACAAAGGATTTTTGTGACGCAATTCATTTCAATGAGCTATGCATGCAGAACACGCCAGATTCATGTTTAATCCATGACTGTCAGTGAAGCAAAGTGACAGCCTGTCCTCTGTGAGGAAAAAAGGGTGTTATATTCTTTTTCTTTTCAAATTTCCACCAAAATTAAAAATAAATCATGTGAGAATCATACGCACATATACACATCAGCAACTTCAGAGATTTTAAGCGCTGTTAATCATAATCTCTCAAGTTCATTAGTCATATCCTATCCAAACACTGAGTCAGGTTTTATGATTTGTCATGGCCCTGGACTTTTCTCACCAGTGTCATAAAATTCCTGCGCCAACTCTGTTCTTTAGTGGGGAAATTTACAGTGGAAGTCAATTTGAAATGAGCTCCACTTGCTCTCACAGGTGCAGACAAGACAGTTCTGCATCTGTGAATGTAGTTAGTACAGTATCCTACAGTGAGTACTTTGACGAGCGTTGTTAGAGTGATAACACCAAATGTTTGTGATGAATTAGAAAGAAAAGCATCTACAAACTTGAGTTTTGGTTGAATGATGGGTTTAGTGAGTAGAAGTGAGAAGTAGTAGCACTGCAGTAGCAGTAAAATTAAAGTTTTTTTGAGCCAACACCTTCAAAATAAAGTATAAGGGACGAAATTTCTGATGAGGTCTCGGCCGTAGTAAGAAGAAGCTTGGATTTTTAACTTCACTAAAAAAAAATTAACTCACACTCAGTGTTCATTACCATTTACATGAAAAAAAAATTAGAAGACTGCACCAAACTGGCATCAGTATTACCGTTTTCCTGGTTGGAAAACAGCCTACTTGCACTGGAGACTGTCTTGCCGATGTCAGCCAAAGAGCGCAGGTTGGACTTCTTGGTCTGGTGACGATGTTTCCGTAGCAACGTGTACATGACTTTGTCCTTCAGCTCCGCCTTCAGCTGACCGATCTCTATCTGGTTGTCCGTGATCAGCTCTGAAGGTGCAGAGAGACGGGAGAGACGGGAGAGACGGGAGAGGATGAGAAGAGAGAAGAGAGTTCTTTCAAGACAGAAGACAGTTTTGAGTGAGTTCAACCACACTGCTTTTAACACAACAGAAAACAACTTATACTTGCTTATTTTGACAGAGCAATAGTTAAAAAGGCAAATTTATTCAACTTAATAAAAAAAAAACTTGTGTGAAACATGTGACCCAAAAATAATGCTGTTCTTTCATATCAGGTTTTCATTTTGTCTGTATCTTTTTCCTCCATGCAGCATTTTACCCAACAGCCTCAATGTAGTATCATGACTCAAGGCCACTACTCAAAGCAACATAGAAAGTCTCCCCATACTTGTAAGGACTCAATTAGTGGCCCCCAGACTGTAATGCTCCTGTATGAAAGTCTTCGTGGCATCACGAAACAGCTCAATCAAAAGGTCTAGCCTATTTTTAAAAAGAAGGTCGGAGGCCTGAATGCTGACGGATAGCAGCCTCAGGGAGTTTATCCTCTTGTGGAAGGGTAGTGCTGTTAATGGCCCATCAGTCCAGTCAGCTGGCCTCAAAGCAAGAGGCCCCGCTCCACTCGGCATGTCCGCTCCGTGCAGCACAGTCAATTACTTCACATTAATCACTCCAAGTGGTAACTCTTCCTCCTGCTCCCTCATGCAGACAAAAACGAAGAGCTGGCTGTCCTCAAATTAGGAAGTTTTTATGTGACCATTTACAAACTACTGTTCGAGTTCCTCACTGTTCTAATATACAGTGGAGCACGGGATTGGCTTGACTTCAGAGAGCTGTGGCCTTTTGCTACTCTTAAAAGCAAAGAAGGGGGAAAGAAGAAAACCTCTGAGTTATGTGTGCGATGCATCAATCCACAAACCTGCACGCAACACTACAGACGAGCTCTGAATGTCCTGTACATCACAGAGCAGATTAAATCAAACTGGCACACAGGCTCTCCCATCACGGGCAGGAAGGTGCCGACCTTTATCAATGTCACTCTATTGTAAGGGTAAAAGACTGGTACACATTAAGACACCGAAAATGAATAATTACAACATTCACTGGAAGTTGAGTGATAATAGCATTATATAAAAATCATTTAATTACTTTAACCTTTAGCTTGATTTTTTGCACAGCACCTGCCCTGTATCCTGCTAATAACTTACAACATATTTACATTGGCTCCATCACTCTGGGAAAACGCAAAAATGCTGTGGGACTTTCTTTTAACAATGAAAAG
>OMLP01017954.1:0-18363 GCA_900302685.1 Spondyliosoma cantharus | reverse complement strand
GCTAATGAGCTCCGTCTGTCAACGCCTACTTGGAGAGCCTTACCCAATGGCCTTGCATGCTACACGTCCCTCAGGGAGACGATGCCTCTTATGCTCGCCGGTAGCATGCGCTAATGTTTACGGTGGATGTATCGCTATGGCTTGCATTGCGTGGCTATGCTTTCGTTCAACCATACCAGTTTGACCCAGAATCGGACCCAGAAGGAGTGGCTCCTGAAGAAACACAGACTCTGCGGCTGCAGCAGGACGTTTCAGAATGGTTAGTGTGTCTGAATAATGTTAGTTTGTTCTATTGTGTTGTTACAGTTACTACCATGTAGCTAATGGCTAACAGCTAGCGAAAGCTGTGTTCGTCTCCAAACTCTTGGACACTGTTCGCATCGTCTCTGTCTCCAGTCTGCACATGTTTCCAGACTTTTTACTGTGTCAACCAAGTTCCATCGTAATATTATTAACATTAAACTCGCTTCAAACGCCATTGCATAGCGGACCGAAGTGGAGCTAACTAGTTAGCCAGTTTCCAACTTGCTTCACCATACTCGTAGGCAACTGTAAATACTATCAAACCGCAGTGACACTTACCTGTGGCTTGGGTGCAGTTGCTGGGTCCAGTATGGTTGGTACTGATCCTTTCACGAGGGTCAGTGTTGAGGCAAAGCCAGCTCGCTACTGAAGCAGTCCGATGTGAAGTGGTTAGCACACACACACAAACTTACACAAACCGTAGCCGGCATGTTGTCGTTAAGAATGAAACACAACCACTGTCTCTTCTGTTCTTCTGTAATATAGACACTTATGTTGATTTTTACAACCAAAAACAGAGCAATATGCGTGTCTAACTCTGAGCGATGACATTGCTAAACACTGCTATCTCACCGCTGGACACATCAAACTTCACCTCTGGGATGAGCGCCCCCCTCTCAGATATCTCCTATCACCGCGCAGAGGAGGTCGACCTTTGAAAAGGACTCCTTTGGTTACATAACGACAGGAGTTGAATCTGAACAGCCTGTAGGAGCGCCGTTTTACCAGTGGGCGGGCTGCAGAGACCATGCAGGAATCGCTTGTTTTCCTCATTCTGGGAGTTGGCAGGCTCAGGGAGGACCAGTTTATACATTTAGAGACCAGAGAAAACGTGTTTTTCATAATATGGGACCTTTAAATGGATCCTGATGGTAATGTTGTAAATTATGGTTCCATTTAGAGTAAAAGCGTCTCCTCAGGTCAATCCAATCAGGATATCCTCCCCAGCCAACCCACTCATCCAGATATAGTCACTTCTGGCTCCATAAAACCAAGATGGTGCGACAGCCATAATGCCAAACTTGAGGCTTAAAAATGGTAGTCCACAAAGCAATGGGTGACGTTACGGTGGGCTTACACAGAAAATGGCAGATGAGCTCTTATTTTCTGAGTCATGTGTAAAGAAATCATTTTAATTTAACTTTTGTTCATATATGTAATGATGAATCCATCGTCTGTCTAGTTTTTAGTATTCTGGTGAGCATTGGAAAATTTCTTGCAGTGCCTCTGGAGACACAGTGGGTTGTGCACTGGTGACACCAGCTCCTCCTGTCAAAGTGTCCTTAAGCAAAATACAAAACCCAATTTGCTTTCACTGGTCAGGTCAGCACCTTGCTAGGTAGCTCGCTGACATCATTGTGTATGTAAGCGAAATGCCGAATGACCAACTGTTAAGTGCTTTAGATAAAAGCATCATATAAAAACAGCCATTCACAATTTTACCTTTTACAATTATTGCCTCCGACTGGTTGGTTTGTTTGTCAACAGGATGACACACAAATTGATTTCCACAGAACATGATTGGAGGATGGGACTCAGAATAGATCCCATTAACTTTGGTGTGGATCTGGGTAAATGGATGGTTTCAAAATCATTTTCTCACTTACATTAGCATTGTGAGATGATGCTGTTTTTCATCATTTTACTTAATTTCTCAGGGAATAATGAATGGCGTATTTATGATGAGTGAGTAAAATTAGATGCAGACTCTATTAAAAATCAAGATCTTAGGGGATTGAAATATGTTTTCATTGAGGGTTGGTCTTTGTTCAGTCGCTATACGGTAACTAATAGGATATTGGATTAGGTTTTACTGAATTAAAGGGGACTTTCAGGCCTTGGTGGAGGTATACACTCTATTCAGTGCCATTCTAGTTTCCACTGTGAAAGGTTATGGGAATCACCTTTTTGTGGTAGAGCAGCTGCTCGATTTCTTGATCAGTCTGTGACCTCTGACCTTGATATAGATGAAGTGTAAACACGGGCTGTGCTGACTTTGCTTTAGGCAGAGACAACACAGAGACAGATGGAAGGAAGAGCTCTAGTGGAAAAGACATGGAAGAATTTGTGAACTTCTGGATATGAAGCAGGACTTCTAACCACCCTCCCGTCCTGAATTAAATGATGGCGCTACTTTTCTTTTTATTCTCTCATATAAATCCAACTTTGTTGATATCCACTGTGATGAAGCATTGTAATCTGCCTTTTTTTTATTTCCCTACGTGTTTCCTCAGTCTGCCTTGCCTGCTTCTATTTAAGTTAGTGATTCTCTCAATTTCCTACAATACTTTATAAGGAATAACAACAAATATTAACAAATATTACAACACATCCTCAAACCTAAATGACTGAATAGGTCCAGTGACTACCAAAACAGCATATGACCATTCCCAAAACAAAGTGACTGCTGCAGTGAACCAGTGATAGGTGAACAGAACCTTCATCGTATACTGTTGACAGTCCACTGAACATGAACAGCTGTCTCCCGATCGAAAGTCCTGTGTCTGTTTAAGCCAATCATTCATCCACAACCTCCTCCCTACACTGTTTTTGTTGCTCTTTATCATACTTTGCCTGACTTCCTCCTTTGCTGCTGTAATTCACTATAGCCACTAGAGGTCACCATCGGACAAGATAAATATGGGTCCTAATAAGCTGTTGTCACAGTCAACCGAAACGGTTGTTTTTTCTGATGAGAACAGACTGAAGGGCACAACCTCCTCTCAGCACAAACTGTTTAAGTTGTATCCATGCCTCACACAAACATTGCGGTGCATCTCCACCAGCACACAGAACTGAGTGAGGTAAAAAGGCCCCTTTTGTGCAGGCGGGTCTCTAGTCACACCTATTGATATTTGCTTGTGCTTTTGCTTTTCGACTTTGTGAGACTGCTGGCCTCTTGAGAGTGAGATTCTCCACCGTCTCCTGTCTCTGTGCTTTGTTTTCAATTTTTTTTTCTTCTGGCCATCAGCCAGGAAATCTGTTGACCTGAAAACAAACACTGAGTTGTGAGATGAAAAGAAGAACGGCGCTTATGTGCAATTCTTTGAAAGCGGCTTCTTGAAGTCACATCTCAAGCCACATGTGGAAGTGGAAGATTGTTTTTGCGTCTGTAATAATCATCAGACCTAAGTCTATAGAAAACATGTCATATATGAAAGGCCAGAATACTGTGTACAGTGCTGGTATTGAGCTCTCCTGCTGTACTCATGGCCCAGTTACTCTGTGGCCATGTTTATATTTCAGAGCTAGTTAAGTGATGCACTAAATCAAGCTCCAGGGGTGTTGTTATCTATGTTTACTTTCCTCTTATTGGTTTCTCTCTTGGAGGAGGAATGCTGTGTTCTCACAGAGCAGCTGGCAGAGAGGTCAAAGACACTACAAACCCCCATGAGACCCTCCCCTATATCTGTCTGCTTCTGTGTCCCTCAACCCGCCCTCCAAACACACACATGCACATAAACAGATTCACATTCACAGCGTATGCCTATTCCCAGACAATCATCCTAATCGTTCCTGATTAGCCCTGATGTCTGGTTACATCACCATTTAATGAACTTCCTAATTCAATAAAGTGGCTTCAGCCGCACTAATTTCTTCCTTAAAATGAATTCCTCTGTGGACAGAAAGTCCTATTAGGGTGTAGGTAGAAGATGAACACTATCGATACCCCAATTGTTTATCTCAAAAGCGCAGTTTGGTTTCACTTGGTTGGATTTGTAAAAGGCTGCTTGTGTTTTGTCAAGACTCGTGAAGATTATGAAGCTCATTTTGATGTTAGAATTGCAATTATACTATTCCTGGGAGGCTTCTAGGTGAGCAGTAATAATAAAAATCTGACACTTTCATTGATTTACTGGGAAATTACTGCTTGTATCTCCCAGTTAAGGTATTGGGTCAGCTACAGAGCGGTACCCTGGGGGTGCAGGAGATTCAGCGTCTCAGTCAAGGGCACTTCAGCAGAACTGATGCTTGAACTCGTGTCCTTCAGTCCATTAAATCACAAGCTTGCAACTGGACATATCACCCTCTTGAACACTTTCTTACTTGATCATTTTCATACCTCTTTCTCACAGCCTCCTTCTGAGATCCTGTATATACTACGGTTTCTGTTTATTCAATAGATTTAGATTTTAGCCAAATACTTTGAGGATTAGGCCGGACATCATATCACTGATATTAGTTTCTTAATTAGGCATGATAGTAGATCATAGATTATCATTTTTCTAAACCCCAAGGAAGTTTATTCTGATTTTACAGGTCACTTACAACGCTACTGTGAATTACACTGGCTCAGTAACTGATCTGAATATAGGGAGCAAATAAAACATTCCTTCTTCTTCTTCTTCTTCTTCTTCTTCTGTTTTCCTTCCTTGCTCACCCTTCTTCTGCAGGACATACAGTACAGTATGTGACAAGCTACTCTACTTTGTAGGTAATTCAGTTTCAGAAACTCGGCTAAATAATGCTTTATGTTCTTTTCCTGACCCTGACCAGATGGTTTTTGCGAAGGAAAGATCCCTGGGTTTAAACGTTATAGTCAAATATAGCCAAACATATGGATACTTTTATATGGTCTCACAGATATATATATCCATACCTGTCATGTAGCCCAAAGATGATAAATAAAAAAAAAAATTCTGGTGGTTTCGTGTGGTGGATTTACCATCGAGGCTCGAGTATTCAATTTGTCATTCTAATTCATTTCTACACCTTGAAACGTTGTAACATCATACAGTAGTGAAATCAGACGGTGTAGTTTAAGGTTGACATAAAAACCTGGATCTCTTTCGTACACGTTGATTTTCAGTTGTTTGCAGGTCCAGCATCCCAGACTTTGGAGTATTTTCTTGATGATGAACAGCTTGTGTGATTTGCTCTTGGAAATAATTGAGGGATACGGTATTTTGTAAAGGAAAACGTATCACTTATTCTCCAAATTTAATGTGTAACGTGCTTAACAGACAAAACACTTCAGTGCTGCAAGGTCATAAATTATTAAGAGTGTGGTTGCATAACATAGAAAGCAGGGGCAGGACTGAGAGTGACCCATTTTGTAGAACCATCATTAGGAACAGATAATGACCTGTGGAATTTATTGGTTTAGTGGTGCCGATACCAGCCAGTTATTCACTTCCTGGTTCTTTGTCCAGGACGATGGACCTGTGCTGAGTGAATAAGTGTGACTGTGATGATCATAAATGTTAAGTGTGCTCTGAAGCGGCAGGGAGGAACAGCTGACCTGTTTTTAGACGGTCACTCTCTAGTCACTCTCATCTACCTCCGTATCCTGCAGAAGAGCATATTTCAATCCCAGCAGCTACCAGACACAGACGCAGGTTAAATGGATGCATGTTGACTCCATGATGGACTACAGGGAAATAGACGGGACCCAATCAGACAGCGGACACACAGGCTGAGACGAGAAAAGGCCACGGGGAGGAAATAGAACATTTTGCTAGTCGTATAATTAAAACACTTAAGCCAGGAGGGAGGTTTCATTATGATGGGACCGTTAATCTGTTGGCTATTTCTTTATTCATTTCCCTGGTGAGGGGAAATATGGATTATTGGTCGGTAAAATGTACCTTCCAAAGATGACACCTGGTCTGTTTTGCTTATCATTGTTTAATAATAGATGTTAGTGGTTTCTTTTGCTTTGGCTGTCTTATCTGACAAAGTGGATAAAAAAATGTAATCGATTTTAGATGGATGTGTATTATATGTTATATGGAAATAAATATTTCAGCATAATATTTTATAGATGCTCACAGGCAACAGTGACCCCAACTACAAAGGTGAGCAATAATACTAAACTTGTTTTCTGAAAAGAAAGTCCATTGAGCCCTGCCCTCCACATATGCTGTAGCAATGCTCTCCCATAGTTAACGTTATCGGCGGTGCTCATTATTGGCTAAAATTATGAGTGTCGCAAGCAGATTAAAATATATAATATGTACAAATTCTACAGCAATCTACACCTTTACTCAAGGTAACTATAGCCCCATTCACTGACTTTTCAAGGCGGGAATCTTATCTTAACTGAAAGTTACAGAGGCGGAATGGGGGAAAATTTGGTTCCACCTCTGATCCACCAGCTGAGGCCAGACGGTGTCTGTGTTAATGGAAATGCAGGCAGCGGGAGTGTGTCCGTCTGATGGTGTTCACAGTCTGACAACTAAACAGTCAACTTAACACCCTTCAGAGAAATGTCCCAAACTTCAAGCAGTGTTACAAGACCAAAAAAAAGTTATGTGGTAACAGGTGGCATCTTCAGCATCTTATATATAAATACTGCATTTATGCATTTATATGTGGAAAAGCCGCTGTCATCCTCTCTGTCATTTGTCTTTGTCACATTTCTGCCCTAAAAACACTGCCAAGAGGCTCCCGCAGTTGAATGGCGGTTATTATGTGATGTGATTTAGAGCAAAAATCTTTGACTCACCATGTGTTTGCCGCCTTCCACTATTTACTTTTTTTGAAAATATTTTTATTGAAAAAATACAATACGATACTTCCAATCACAGAAATACAATTTACCATTTCCTTTTTTTTTAAAAAACATATATGCATATGTACACAGTCACATATACACATATAAAACGAAAATAATCAAAAAACAAAACAAAGCAAAACAAAAACACTTTGATAAGAATGTAGAAGAAAATAATTTAATTAAATTACAGAGTACAGTGTAATAAACAATGAACAACCCCCCACCCGCGCCCCCACTCAGCTCATCATGACCAACACACATATACCACAGTAACAGGCACGAATTCAATCGGGTAGTACCTCTAAATTAGTGAAATGTAAAGGGTTGACATTTGTGGAAAAATTTCACTGTACATCCTCTCAATGTGAAAATTTCATTTTCTCAAGTTTTAAAAAAACATGATGTCTTTGAGCCACCGGGAGATAGAAGGATATTTAGCAGTTTTCCAATGCAACAATAAGGAACGTCTTGCTAGTAAGGATGTGAAAGCTATAATGTCCTTTTGTGTAGAATTAAGTGCAAGTGAGGGGTCAGGAATCCCAAATATAGCAATCAGAGGACAAGGTTGGAGATTTACCCCAAGAATAGTGAACATGATAGTAAAATAACCCGCCCAGAAACCTTTCAGATCAGGACAAAGAAAAAAACACGTGGCTAAGGTGACAAGGAAAGCCATGGCATTTATCACATTTGTCTTCCACTTGCGGATACAGTTTAGATAGTCTAGACTTAGAGAAATGCACCCTGTACAAGACCTTAAATTGGATAAGTCCAAGACAAGCACAAGAGGTGGTAGATCGTATCCTCTCTATGGCCTGTTCCCAGGACTCTTCCTGCATTTGTATTCCCAGTTCCTCTTCTCATATACACTTAAGTTTAGCATTTGAGTGATTTCTAAAAGCCAAGATAATATCATACAACTTTGAGATGATTTCTCTGTGATGAGGAGCAAATGATAGCATGGTTTCCCTTCGCTGTTCTTCACTCACTTTTCCCCAAATGTATTTTATAACCTGAAAAGGTGCTGAAGTTCTCCAGAATACTTAAAACAGCAGGGATAGAAAGTGTAGGATCGGTTATGTACAATAACAAATCATCCGGATACAGCGATAATTTATATTCAATTCCATTACGGGTGATTCCTTCGAATAAGGGGGAAGATCTTAATGTTATAGACAGAGGCTCGATAGCGATAGCAAAGAGCAAAGGTGACAAAGGACAACCATGGCGACTTCTAAATCCAAGGGCAAAATAATCAGAATAAATATCATTAGTATGGACACTGGCTTTAGGGGATGAATAAAGGCGGCAAAAGTACTCCGACTCTACCCTATCGAATGCCTTTTCAGCATCTAAAGAAATCACAAGTTCAGGAAGCTCAGCCATAAGTTTTGAGTAAATTATATTGAAAAGTGTACGGGTATTAAAAAAACAATTGACGTCCCTTTATAAAACCATTTTGCTCTTCGGATATAATATGAGGAAGCACATTCTCTAAACGGGATGCAATTACTTTAGCCAACACCTTTACATCAGCATTAAGCAGAGATAATGGTCTGTAGGAACCACAGGAGGTTGGATCTTTGTCCCTTTTGAGAAGGAGAGCAAAGTTGTCAAAGTTGGTGAACCACTTTCTATGGATTCATTGAATACAGATAAAAGTAGTATTTACCAATAAATGTTTTGAGAAATTCAATTGGAAACCCGTCAGGGCCTGGGGCCGCCTTCCACTATTATGTTGTTTTAGTTATTGTCTCTGGCAAATTGTATTGGGGAAAAAAAAAGAAAAGAAATCACCGCGACTTTACCCCCAGAAAACAGCATCTTTCCTTGTGAGTGAGAGAGTCGGACAGCGTGTGCTGTTTACTGATACCGATTATGTGATGTCATTTAGAGCAAAAAGCGTAACTTTGTCACTTTTCACGATGTATGGTGGTTCAGGATCTCAATCACAACACTTTATAACAGCATCCACATGATTATTAACAGTTGGTGGATACATGTTTAGATTAAGAGGTGGAAACACGTGAAAAACACACTGATCTCAACGTTATGATGTGTGACGTCTCTTTTGGTTACACAATGCTTGGTTCAGTGTGAACAAACGTGGCGAGCAGTGAGCGACAATAGTGCGACAATAGTGCGGAAACTGTGTGAAAAGGGCTCATGTGTTTCATTTGGTCGCCTATAGCGAGGACATCTGCCATAGACTCTGGATATCAAAAGAAAGTGGAACTGCAACTAAAATTATAATCACAAATCAAACATTGGAAAATACCTGCAGGGAGGGCTGCATTTTAATAAACACCTCAGTTTGGAGAGAGTTTGGTTGCAAGGTGAAAATGAAAAAAGAAATCAACTTGATTCTAAACACATTTCATGGGATTATAATAAAATAATCTCTGAAATAATAGTGAGAACAAGATGAAACTAATTATTAATATAGTTACTGTATGTCACTAGCAAAGGTCTAAGACAATACAATAAGTAAAAAGACCCACCCTGATACATAATTAATATAATTATTATTGTGTATTGGATAATCGTGTAATAAGCCACAAGTACATGCCACCGATCTAAGATACAAGAATCACAACATTTTCAGCACCACCAACAAAATGTTTTTCTTTAACTATGCATTATTTGAAAAATGGCTTAATCTCTGAACCAGAATAGTACATATTATCAAATTCATGATGATAATTGAAAAGCAATCTCACAGAAACATATTGTAAACAAAAAACACTGGAAGTACTCAGCAGTATGATGCATAATCAAGTCGTCCAACTTTTTTTCCCTGGAAAGCCCGTCTAGCCTCACATCCTCTACTAATGTCAAAGCAACACTGATCACCTACGGCTACAGCAAAATGTATTTTGATTTGGTAGAAAAATGTCTTGTTTGTCATTTCCTGTGCTGACGGCAAAAGTCTGTCCTCAAATTGGAGAGTGAGGTCTAACATAGTCATGGAACACTCTGAATATTCAGGTTTTCATATTTCATAAATTCCACCAAAGATAATGAGAGGTGACTTCATGATGAGTTTCTCCTCTCTGGCTGTGTGTGTGTTAATCAGTAACTTCACCTAAAATCCTCCAGTCCCTCCTGGCACAAGGGTTAAAACCTCTCACACAGGGAGAATATGAGAATTATAAACGAGTTGGTATTTTAACAAGGCAAATGTTACTGTCAGTAGCGCACACATGTATTGGTGCCTCTCGCACATGCTGTTTTCTTTCTCTCCCTCTCATATGTGACAGTATCCCTTGGAGACATATATGTGTGTGTGCCTACAGTATAGTGAGCTGCCTTTGTCTCGATTTCCCTGCTCATTATCGGAACAGGTTCAAGGAGATGGGTACTCATTTGCATAGGCAGCCCCGGGCTGGAACCCCTGTGTATAGCAGCCAGGTGATTCATACTAGTTCCCAAACAGTCTTATTTAGCAGAGGATTAGATTAAAACCAATCAATCAGCCCAGATCACCCTGACCCACAGGAAAATGAGTCAGGTGACTGCTGAAAGGCCGTCCATGTTTCTTGCCCTCTTGGAATAACCCAAAATAGCCCCATTTGTCACACAACCATGGCAACAGTTCAAGCCTGTGTGTTCAGATTTAAAGGCAAGACATTTCTGAAACTCTGAGAGCGTTGGCACAGCGAGGGACAGACCAGCGTGAGCATAAAACTTCAAATAAAGGGAGATAGACTGTGTAGTAGGGTGAAGAGGGGGTGATCTATCTGATAACATGTTCATGTGGGAAAGGATACAACCACAAGAGATACTGAACAAAGTAAAGCAGAACAGACACGTTCATTTGCTGAATTAAGACATTTATCCACTAGTAACTTTAAAGACGTTTTACCAGCACATAGTGTTAGAGAATGTGAAGAATCTGTAGGGAGAGTGGAGATTTGGCAAAACTTACGTGAAAGGCACTTTTAGATAACTGGTCACTTCAGGTCAGCAGCTCAAATACAAAACTGAGCCTGATGCCTGTTTTGTAAAATCAGAATGTGTAACATATTTTATTCTCAAAAAACAATAATTTATTGAATATTTTGAAATGCTTTACGATAAGGTCCTTGCAAATAAGTTAATAGGTAGTAAGTCATAATCATAAAGATAATATATGTTTTGATAATAACAGCATCATAAACATTTTATTTTTAGATTGTAAGACATTTATATGAAACTTACTCACACACTGCTTAAGAACCATTGAAAAACTTACAAATGTTTACTATCATTACAATCTCATTGAGTTTTAATAACTTAACGTTATTATAACCAAGTGACCGTGGTATAGAAGTGTTTATGCCCAATGAAGTGTTCATTATCAGAAATAAATGGACGACGTGGAAAATGTTGGACAGTTTCCTCCGTGGACTCTATTGATTCCTGATTATTGACACCGCGAAGGACATTATCCTGCTTATACAATGGTCACATGCTATAGAAAAAAACATTGACTATTAATGTATATTTTCTGGTGTTTTGCAATCATTAAGATATACAGTTTGTTTCTGAGAGTTTGACTAATAGCTGAAAGAGTCATTACAATCCTAAACAGTTCTTGTGCTATGGAAACATTGTTCACTACTCCAGTAAATAGGACAGACCTTATGTACGACTTAGCAATGAGAGATAAACTAGTAAAGACTTGAAGGATGCATTCACAAAGCTTATCAAGTTATCTTGTGAATCAGCAATGTGGCCAAAAACGTCGAAAAATGGTAGAATAACACAAAATGAAGTAAAGCTGTGTTAAGTGTTTATTTTAATTAGTAAATTTGATTTTAAGGGACTTGCACTGCTTGAGTTGAATCTTCAGTTGATCCACTTTGGTCAGTATTCCTGCACGGTATCTCATACTAAAACATTAATCCGCCACTTTGCGACCAATCATAGCTGAGACCGGCCTGTGCACCCCCGAGCAAGCCTCACCCAGCTGCACTCCGATGGCACAGCGGAGAGCTCACGTCTCTGCAATCTATGATGCAATGCTAATGTCCTCTTTATAGAATATGGTCTAATATCTATAAACTCTCCACTTTCTGTTCACACCACTGGAGGGTGCAAATGTAGATACATACTGTAGATGTGGTAATGCAACTTTAATGGACTCACATGGGAGGGCGTATTCATATTAATGGGTCAAAGACATAGTGTTCTGTCAGCAAAGTGAAGACATTTCGAATCTACATATCCATGAGATACTCTGCTTGTCTGAGGCTTCTGCTTATCTAACATCTATCATCATCATCATCATCATCATCATTGTCGTATCAGCATCGTCAAGATTTTTAGTGCTTATTTTAAGCGGAGTTCGTCTCAAACCTGCAATGACTCCTGACCCTCTCGCAGTCTTTACTGTGGTCATGTTTTTATGTGAAAGGTGTTGACAGAAAGGATTTAACAGTGAATCTTATGATGCCTTTGAGTGTTTTAAAGCTGTACATAGCAACCTCTGTGCTGCCAAATGAAAAACAATTTACAACAACATAAAAGACATCACGACAAGGCGTACTGTAGATGTGCCACACAGAAGAGAGTTGATTTAGACTTTTCTTCTTGCACGTCAGATTCCCCTGAAACACGAGGGCCTTCACTAAAATACACATCCTCTTTTCTTTATAAAGATCATCATCTTGTAAATCTGAGTTTGTGGGATCTTAGTAGAACCTTTGATAAGCACAGCGATATGACTTTCTACCAAAATGTTCAGTCTTATCTGTTCTGTTTCTCTTTTTCTGTCTAATCACAGCACGATGTAATTATGAAAGGTTAACGCCATCTTAATTATAGAGAACTTTATTGGGAAAGTTGGTGAAGTTGTGTCGTGCAAACATCAGCTGATGCTGATATAGAGTGCATACAGACCAGCTGTTTTTTTAACTAATGACATACAGCTAACTGTCCATTTCGTCTCTTTTATTTCTCAGGAGAGGAAGCTGTGTGCGTTCCCGACCATTGAGATCTGTGGTACAGATCTCATCAACTATATGGTTCCATTGTCACGCCAGACAGACTTCTTTGTTCCAGAGATGAAGGAGGAGGTTAAAACAGACGTTAAAGAAGAGGACTCTGATGAGGACAGAGGAACTGACATTACAGGTGACACCGTATATTTTGTTCATTCCAACCAACACTGCTGAACATAATTCTATGTACTAAACAAAATTTCAATTTGTTCATTTCAATGAAAACACCTTTTTTTAAATGTTAAAAATAGATAGTAATTTTTTGTGTTATTTTGTTTTGTTTTTGCAATCTAATGAAGTGTGTTGATAGAAACATGTTTCAGCTCCACTGACACTACAGCTTGTGTCAGTTCACAGTAAACGAACAGGAATTATGTGTAAACTTTGATTTTGTCGGACACCACCCCGATTCCCCTCCTGCCCTCGATCACTGTGGACATGCGATATACGAGACTCTGTAATAGTTCTGTCACTGCAAGTATGTGTCTTCAAGTGCAATGTCCTCTCTGCTGCTACAACGTGCTGGACCTGTAGGCTGTATTGACTTTGTCATTGTATAAATCACCAGAGAAAGAAAATAATGTTGGGTTGATGGGAGAGAGTGGGTGGAGGTGGGCTGATGTACACCTGGTGCTGTCTGCCTCAAGCTTAGATCGTGTTACATCCCTTGTAAACACATCTTAGATTCAGAAGATGTATTAAGAAGAAGGTCCTACATGATTCGTACATGTTTTGGCGTGTTTAGATTGAGGGCGGCATCCGAGCAAAGCAAAGGGAAAAGCAATTCTTCACACAGATGCAGAATAATAGTTGGCTGCGGAGCCACTAACATTCCTCTGAACTGAGATTTAACACTATTCACAGCTTGGTAGTTTGCAAATTAGTTTGTCGGCGTAACCAGAGCAAAGCAAAGTTTTGATTATTGCTTGCTTTTCAACAAATGAAAAACTTAATTAAAAAAATCTTAATTGCTAGAAAACATTTCAGCAGTGTAATTTGGATCAAATTAAATTGATATTGCATTTTTTTTATGATCCTTAAAGTAGGGCGTCATTACACAAACTTACTTATACACACACACAAAGACATGCATCAACACACAGACAAATTGTCTTGAACACAGTTGTCCGTCAATTTCCCTTCAGAAACAAACGTTTTGAAACCAAAAAGTGACGCAGATTCTCCAGAGAATTTGAAGTGTTTTTAAACTATCATTTTGAATTCTGCAATTTGAATAAAACTAATTTGATTTGATTGCCATGAGGTTCAAAGTGGAGCTTCGAGCAAACTCATTGATAAGATGAGCTCATAAATTTCATCAAGCTGCCTTAGAGATGAAGTGTTTATTGGTGAGATAATATGGGGAAAAAGAGTGAAGTCGAGCCGCTTATACAGAACCAGAAAGGTTAAAATATGAACATGAACAGCTTGTGCAGCACAATCCAGTCAAAACATGCAATAATGTAGGTGGCATAGGCTTAGAAACATCTGGTGTGTGGTACACATTCAGAAACTAGGAATCCAGATGACGTTCCTACAGTTTTTAAAATGGTTACTTTTATACAGGAAAAAATATATTGCAAAGAAAATAATGCAAATCAGATTATTAGCATTAAAGGGTCATATTGATCATGTTTTTATGTAGACAAATCATTAAAAAAAGTATACATCGGTTTCTTTTCCTTAAAAACATAATTATGATTGTGACATTCTGACAGTTGGTTCCAGCTTCTAGAAAATGTTTGTGAGCCAATAGTATAACACTGTTGGTTTTTTTGTGCTTTGTCAGCGATCAAAATTCTTAGTCATTGCCAGTTTGTGAAAAAAACAACAAACAGACAAAAAAACAACAACATTAAAAATGGCTGGTTAAGTCGACGACCCACAAGTGGCCCTAACGACTCTGAAACTCAGAGTTCACACGTGTCCTTAACGACTCTGTAAGGACACTCCCACACAGAGTTTAAAAGCCTGCAACTCCCTTCCAGTTAGTTAGAACTGGAGAAGCCTGTAGGATGAGAGGTGAAATGTCTTGAAGAAACTGAAATAAGTCCAGTTGCCTAAGATACAGCACTTAGAAAAATGGCCAAGTTCTACAGTATGCACCCAGCATGACGCCAGACAACATGTTCATGTTGTGATCCATTACTATATTAGGGAGAATCTGAATGTGTGGTGGAGATCTTTAAAAATTGAATGGTAATAGTCAAATTCAGGTCATCACATTGAATCAAATAGTCATTAAGTAAACTAGAGTGAAGAATTTTAGATAAACGATAGACTTTTGGATCAAACTGCAGGTTATTGGCTACAAAAACACAGGGTCTGTTTGTTGTTCACAGGCAAGACGAGAGGGAGCTATAGTGTGATCAGAGTTTCAAGAGTGACAGAATTTCGACTGCCAAGTGAAGTGTTACTTTTATCAAACTTATACAGCTGCACTGTATATTGTGCTTCTGCAGTACCCACTTGTATAAACTGGTATATGAACTTATCTTGGTTGTTTCTTTGCAAAGTTCATTTTTTAAATAAGTTTTCTTTTCAACTGAAGAACCTGCAGTTCTTGGTGAAGTGTGCATTTTCTTATTGTTTAACTTGTTTGCCCAGTCAGCACAGGTTCTGTGTGTTATACAGGAAGTAGAAGGTGGCTGTGATGATGTATGAATGTCTGCCTATTTGTGTACAGTGTTCCTACATCATGGCTGGAATCTGTATGATATCTCTGTTGTAGTACATGAGTTATTGGACTCAGTAGCAACTGTCAGGGATGGAGACTGTACAAAACAAAGTGTGTGTGTTGGTGTTTATGTACTGGGCCCCAGACACAGCTCAGCTTCCTTAATGAGAGACGGATCAATCAATGGAGCTAAGCTTTGTCTGACAAGCCAACTGTGGAAATCCCACTCAGGCACCTGGGAGATTGCCTTCGACTTTTCATCTCTCAACCCTGCTGACCGCATTATATAGACCGTCGTGACCATAAACTCTGACTGTGCCTGAACATTTGTCCTGCTTCTACCATCACAGCGCACTGGGAGCGGTGAACACCCAAACAAAATGAAAACACTTCTTTGATAATCTGGTGGTCACACCAGCCACTGTTTGTGCTGCGAGAAGCTTGTTAATCTTTTGAGGACACAAACCTGCCTGAGTTTGTAACGGGCCAGTGGGCTTCATTTTTATGCTATTTAGACCACTGATGAATGGTACCTTCATTACAGAAAGCCACCTGGGACTAAATGCATTTCCATCTACCTGTTTTCGATGCAAGAAATTCAAAAAGTCAAAATATTGCTTGGAAATGTGTTGGTGCATCAATCAAAACAACAGACACAATGAGTAAATTATGGCGTATGAACAAACATGTGACTCAAACGTGCACAAGTGGCAGTGCAGTCGTACCTTTTTTTAGCATAAGACAAGTTTACAAGAATACACTGATGAATACACTGATGTTGTCCCCGTTACTTCAAACAGTATTTTGAAGTGACGGGGACCAAATCAGCCATTTTTAAAGGGTTAGGGTTGCAGACATACATCGGAGTCCCAGCTGTAAGTGACACCTACAAGCACCAGGCTGGAGAAATGTCACCAACTTCTTAATGTGCCCAACTCCTAATATTCACATAACAGAGGTGGCTTCACTAACATTGCAGGATTCTTCTTTGTATTTATTATTGCTTGTTTCTATCATACTAAACTTTTGACTTTGACACAATGCCACAGAACATACGCATATTTAGAAAAAGGGATGGGAATTGTTGAGATTTTATTGATACCAATGCTGTTATCGAATCTGTTTATCGGTCATTGTTATTCTTCGCTTATCTCACTGATTTGACAGTCTGCCATCATCTAAAATGGGCGAAATGAGATAAAATGTGTACAGTCTTTGTTTTCATTTAGGTGTTGTTCGTAATGGAGAATCTACTGAGCCTGCCTGTTCTAATGTTATTAAATACACAATATGTACCCTCAGTCATGGATGTGTTTCCAAACCTGACTTAAAATGATCATTTTACGGACATATTACAGCTTAGCACTCTCATATTCTTCAGGAAATGAAGGCATGCTTTGGACTAAGGAATTGATAAGCTCGGCGGCATACAGCTCTGATGGCTCAGACAACTTGGAACCATTTCTCAATGGCTCCATTTCTCAACGTAAAATTCCATGCAGTATCCCAAAATGCTCCTGCCCAATTTGTAAACAACAAAATGTATCGAATGTAGAACTTCTTCACTCCTGTTTATGCGTTTCATTTTATTATTTTTTGAATTCTATTTATGCATCTCTCCTTTCTCTCCATCCTGTCTGACTCACAGTCTCCAAACTCTCAGCGTGCCTCAGCGCTGTCTGTGTCTAATTACTTCCTTAAAAAAAAAAAAAAAAAAGCCTCTCCTCTGTTTCAAACGGTTTCAAGAACAAGACCTTGATTCTCTGCTAATAATCCCAACGGGCCCAATTTAGCAACTAATTTAAGCAAATGTTACCTAAAAGACTTTCAGAGGCACAGCTGGCTGCCTTCTACCAGGGTACCAATTTCAGGAGTTGCTTACAGTTTGGGGGGGGGGGGCTGAAAGTTGTCCAGGCTCTTCCTTAGGGGGCTGTCCACTCGATTACCCTAAATACACCCATTATTCCCCATAAAATTCCTTGCATTGTAAAACAAGCCTCTCTGGAAAAGTCCTTTTTACTGAAGCATGCAAATGAAGTATAAATCTCTCCGTACACTCCATTTATATGAAGCCATACCTCTCTGACACATTCACACACGGCCTGTTCCACTGAAAAAAATTCCCTGAGGTTTAGTTTAGACCTGCTCGCTAATCAACAGGCCCATAAATAGATCATATAAATAGCCTAAGTGGACTTCTCGTATGTAATATTCTTCACTGCAGACAGGATCAGATCTGCTGGATGTGATAATTAGATTGCTGAGTGATGTTGGGATTCAAATGAATGAAAAGGAAAGACTGACCCAAGTGAGGGGCTCAGAGGCTCTCTGTTTATTGTATTCAGGTCCCTGGTGACATATTTAGTGCAAACACACTTTGATGTGTGGATGAGATTTATTTGGAGTGTGAAAGCAGCAGGAAAGTAGCACAAAGGGTGTTTTAGTGTCCTATGGGAAAGTCAAGTCGAGTTAGATCTTATTTGTGAAAGACGTTTTAAGTCGCGGCCGTACATTTCAAACCAGATAAGACATGTTTAGATCCTGTTATCAATACATACGGATGCATGATATGGATTTTTTTTCAGCAGATACAAAAAAATACCTGCTTTTCTTGACTGATATCGATCGATTTGGTTCTTTAGTCTACACTGTGTGGCTTTATAAGTGCAGCGGCTCGACATCATGAGGGCGACAGTGGCGTTCTTCTCCCTCTTCTTTCCTCTGTGTTTCTTTGGTTATCACTAACCAACTTTAAAGCTGTATACCACCACCTGCTGTGCTGGAATGTGTAGATATTAAACAGGCTGTATATGGCACTCATGTAGTCTTAGCGACCATTTAAAGTGCCTTACAACACAAGTCGGCATTCAACCATTCACTCACACATTCCTACACTGGCT
>OMLP01017951.1:6670-17050 GCA_900302685.1 Spondyliosoma cantharus | reverse complement strand
TTTTTTTTTTAACCCTAACCCTTAATCCCAAATTACGAAATTATTTTTTCCACTCACATTACACACAGGTGCACACACACACACACACACACACACACACACACACACACACACACACACACACACACACACACTGTGTAGTCCGGTCACACTGCACTGACCAGTCCATCCGCTCAGATTCACAGTCATTTTCACAGTAAACTCAGTGTGTGTTTTTACTGTCAGTGGTGATGAGAAGTGATTACGAGCAGAAGTGAGAATCCAGGGAGGGAACACAACCTAGTCGCTGCACCAGTGTCTGATTACCAGACATTAAAGCTAAGTTCATGCAAACACAGTAGTGTATTCGATCCTTGTTTCTGGGCTGTTTTCTGAAACACTCTACAGACACACATATTGAGACGAACACTGTTGCCAGGGAATGCTGCCTACAGGTTCGGGGTGTGTGAAAGCTGTGGCCATAATCATCTGCCTCATCTCGCTGGGCAACTTCGTGATGCAGATCTCCACTTCTGTCCTCGTGGCCTCGGTGTGGGCCGGGGGGCTTTCTTGGCCAGAGCTGTCGCCTGGATGAGCGTCTTCTGCTGCGTGAGGGTTTTGAGCTTCTCCTCAGTTCTCTTCAGAGCATTCAAGGAGAACATATGGACCATCCTCAACATAGTGTGCTCACCTAGCTTTACCATCCTGTCTGATGTTCAGTCCATTCTACTACCTCCATTTCTGTAACAAAACTCTTTCAAACATGACAAGAAAAGGCTGCTTATGTCTTCAGGAAGCCTCTGCACCCCAATGAATGTTTATGTGATCATCTTCATCAGCCACCTCACCCCGATGCCCTTCATTATCATGAATATCATATCATATCTGTTCATCCACCTCTGCAAACGCACCGTGGCCATGCAGAGGAAGCAGAAAAGCTTTCTGGCGGTTACATTTTTAATATTTAAATTAAATGTAATATTGAGCTTTCCTCTGTTTCCCCACTCAATGCACCGTACAGCTTTTGGAAGTACCTGACAGGAATGTATGTTTTCTGTGCACAGTTGCGAGTTGAGCTGTAAATTAGGTCATTTAGCTTTGAGAGTTTAAGAGTTTAAGTGTGTTATCGCACACTGTGGTGCTGCAAACATCCTAAAACGTTCACCTTTGGCAGAACCCCGAGGTTGTGAGAAGGTGAGAAGGTGAGGATTTAAGATCAGTTTGCAGATGCTTGTATCGCCTGAGGATTCTTTAGTCACAGCATTGCTGACTTTCCCTCGCACACACACGCAACCCACAACTCTATTTATACCTGTACACACAGACAGAGGTGCTCCCTCAGTCAAATTGTGTCTCTAATTGTTGTGTTGTGTTCTCTCTTTCTCTCTCTCTCACAAACACACACACACAGACACAAACACACAGACACACACACACGTGTGTTGTACTGGTCTTGGGCTTGATTTGGCCTCATCTTGGTCTTGTTCTTGACCAGTCTTGACCACAACAGTGGCAGAAGGTAGCAAACATGATCGCTCGTCTTGAAATAAAAATCCTGAGTCCTCCTTTTCTGAGACCAAGATGAGAGCGAGTAATAAGGTGGTGGAGTCTGAGACAAGGCGGAGACCTTTAAAAAAAATTGGTCTTGATACTCATATTTAATGATAGTCTAAACGGCAAGAGTCACCTAGAATAATTAATGCTTGCACAAAAAATATATTGTGTTAGTGATGGTGAAACAAAGTCAACTTTGCTTTAGTACCATTCATACAAGTTGCAGGTAAGCATACAGCCAACAGGAAGCCATAGCTCGGTTGCAGGGCCAATACTAGACGTCACATTAGAAGTTAGTTGTCACGGCCGTACCACCAGACAACAGAGCAGCTTCTTTCATCAGCACTCCACAATAAAAGGTAGCAGGTATTAAGAAGGATAATGTAGAAATAGACATTCTTCCAGCTGGTGGTCTTGTTTGCTTGCATGGGTCATGAAGAGGCATCAGTATCAAATGACTGCTATCCACTGTAATAACCGCAATTCCTTGCAGTATGTTTACATATTTTTTTCAACGAACACCTTTTCATAATCCAAACCTTTTCAATCAATCAATCAATCAATCAATCAATCAATCAAACTTTATTTATATAGCACCTTTCAAAAAAGTGCTTTGCAAGGGATTGAAAAAACGTGGCATAAAAACAGGTTTAGACACTAACGCACACCAATTGCAATTCAAAGAATATAATAAAAGATTAAGAATAAAAGATAAAAGCAAGCAATAAACATAATGATAAAAGTAAAAGTGAAACGTTTTGTAATCGACCTGACTGTGAGTTGAACCTGAGTTCACTGAGCCATGCATGTAGCGGTGTGGAGTATACCTTCAGGTACAGTAAGTCATTTTCATAGCTGAGGTTTCTCCTCTGCACACTGTCATAACCTGTGTGGTGTCCTGCACGCTACCTCCACCTCCAACAAATATTCAGCCTGAGGCTGGTTAACTGTACCTCGGCTGTCTGTGTCTTACTGCCTGTTTTCCTTGGCTGTACTTAAATCCTCTGCATGCACCCATCAGAGTTTAGCCTGGGAGGGTGAAGCCTTTAAAAGACAAATAATGTGCTCTTTGCACGAAAAGTGAGAGGAATATGTTCCCCTCCACAGGGAAGGATTAGAGAGAAAGAGACATGGGTTGAAAGATGAAGCAGTTTGTGCTGGAAAGTGAGGGTGTGGAGGTCGAGGAGGAAGACGAGCTTCCCAAAAATAAATTCCCATTTAACCAAAAACGAATCAAACATGCAGAAACAATCACACACCATCCATTTGAATTGTCTGACATTTTCATGCAACGACCAGATGAATTTGTGTTTCCAGTTCCTGCTGTTGACACATAATCGTTTATTCTTCTTCAACATCATGACATGTTTGCTCTTAAAGTGGGGAACAGAGGAAAATATGAATACACAACAACAATAGAAAAGAGTGAAAGCAACATACACAGAAAATAAGAATGAAAAACCACAATGGAAAGAAAAATCCAAAATAATCAGCCACAGCTTCATTACACACAGCAGCCTGCAGACATTGAGTCTTATTAAAAAATATGAATATATGATCTCATTATTAAAACTTACAGCCATGACTGTACTGTAGCTATTTTCTATTGATGGTATCATAACTTTTATTCCATGAACCAAGAGTTTTCTTAAAAAAATCATGTTTGGGTGCTTTTGAGTTCACAAGAATGAGCAGACAAGAGAGGATTCAGTATTTCTCTGCATGCAGGGAAATGAAATTAACAGTTCATTGTAAAACTGCATAGATCATTCAATTGCAATGACCAAATGTTTTCCTTTTGGTCTCTGGGATGGGGTGCTTTAAAGGACTTCCACTGAAAAGTATTTGTCAGTATTTCTAAAATCCTCACAACATGGAGACAAGATGTTCAAATGTGAAATATACATCAGAGAACAACGGCAAAGGAAATGTATAGCAAAAAGTAGGGCAAGACATGAGCTTCAATAAAGGTAAGGTAAGAAGCACAAAAGAAAAACACATCTTTAGGAAACCCAGTGATTACAGAACTGTCTCAGCGGCACTGCATACGTATGGTGTACTCACAAGACCTTTAATGTCATATCTTCAATGCAAACATCATTGGCACAGCTCTGTGCTATGGGTGCAGCAGCAACAGATCAACAGAGCCTAAGAGTAGAGCATGACCTGACCAGACAGAGCAGGGAAGAAGAACAGGGAACAGCCTGAATGTAAATAAGTTAGCTGTTTGTTTCCCAGTAGTCAAGGCAGTCTGTAATTACACTTGTAGATACATATCAATCAAATAGCTTCCAACATCAGCTCCCCCTCCTGTTGGTCTCTACTGTTGCCTGGCTGGTGAAATCACAGAGACACAAATATGATCAATTATATACCGTTGTAGGAATGAAGTTTCTACAGCAGCTAACCAAAGTCTGTGGATGGATTTTGAGGCTATTGCTATTCTGTACGGTTCTTATTGTCAACAAATTGAAACACCAACGACATGTTGGTACAACTCGCAATACTTCTTGACATCCCTGTCTCTGGCTCTCAGCTCCAAGCCCTCTGGTTGTCTCTGGTTGAATATGCAAATCTTTAAAAACACCTTATGAATATAACGTTTTATTTTTAGCAAACTCAGTCATTTCTCAGAGGTAAAAGGGAAAGTCACCCATACAAATATTACAAGTACAAGTCCTAACGTGATAGGACATATCTGATATAAATTACCTAAGTGTTAAAAGTGTATATATTTACACGTACATTTATGTATATAATGTTTACTGAGGCTTGACAGATTATCTAATTTCTGATATTCAGCATTTTTTCTGATTCAGAATCAATAAATTCATTGATTTTAAAAAATGCACTACTTTGGCTCTAATGCAGCAAGCAATGTGCAAAGTAACTAGTAACTTAAATGATCAAATACATGTAGTGGAGTAAAAGTGCAATATTTGCCACCGAAATGTAGAATGGAAGAATAAATATCGCAAAAGAAGTTCAAACTTGAGTAAATGTACTTACGGTAGTTACATTAAGTCAGCGATTGAGCCAAATTAAACTCCAATGTCTGTGTTCATGGTAGTGAAATAACACGTCACCCAAAGCAACAGGTGACTTATTGATGTGTTTTTAATAGTTTTGGACAACAATGGAGCTCTGTGGCACAGAGGAATATGATATGTCAGACTCTGATACACACACAGTACTCGTTAGTGGACTACATGAATTTCTGGTTTGAGACTGCACGTGAGATTAGATGATGATGAACTAATGACCTTTTAATGACACTTCTGCAACTCTCTGCTGAGGACACCATTCATCAGTTGTCATGTCATGAAGACAAACAGCCTCTTTAGGTCCAACCCAACATAAAAGTTTCACCTCCAGCAATAATTATCATCATAAGGCTCCAGATTAGATGTTATTGTGAACACATATAGAATTAATCCCTGTTTACTATCGTAGTCGTCAACAAACAGAACTGGTTTTAAGGAAACACATATTTAGAAAACGAAGGCTTGTTTGTTTCCATCCTGTTGTGTGATTATTAGGAGTTTGCATTGCAGGAGAAGATGCAACAAGATGACTTACTCACAACGGGCGGTATTCCACCTTTTTTGACACTGACAGTACTTATTCAACAACTACAGAAACTCTGACATTCTCAGCATTGTCAGTAATGATGTATCAAGCCTTCCAGCGTCACTGAAAGCTTCCCAGTGTCAGTGTGGGATGATTCCCACCACCTGCTGTATTGTAAAAACAGATAAAACAATGTTTTTTTCTTCCTGTGTAATCCTCATGCAGTCTACTTGAAAACAATTTGTTTCAAGCAAATGTCTGATATCAGTCAGCCTGGTGAGAGCAGCTCGGACGGCCCGTGAGGGAGGGAGTAGCCCGTGTTTCATATGTCATGGAGCATCATAATGTTCATGCTTTTTTGAATTCCCTGACAAGAACAGCTGGTTTAAAGGTCCAGTGTGACAGATTTACTGGCATCGAGTGGTGTGATTGCAAATTACAACCAGCTGATCACCCCTTGTCTCATCCTCCGCTAAGGTGCCCACTGAAAACGCAAAAAGGCAAAGTTCCTCTCCAGAACCAGTGCTTGATTTGTCAGCGGACTCCCTGGAAGAAGACACGCTCCCTCTATAGATATTAAAGGCTCATTCTGGGGTAAAGAAGAGATTATTCTTTGTTTAAGGTGACTAAATACTAATGAAAATACAATTATGAATGTTATATAGATCCTCATAATACCGGATCTAAAACAATAACTCAGGTTGAGTAAAACTGGAATTTTCCTTTGGGACAATTCTGAATTCTTCCAGCATGGTGATCACAGCTCAGGGAAGCACTTATCTGTATTATTAAGCTGTAATAACTGTGATTTTCAGGCCATAACATGCCCCCAACGTTTGTCTCGTGCAGCCAAGAGGGCTGAGCCTTTTCCTCTTAGCAGGTATGAACCAGCACATCGGTATTCTGTTACCATGCCAGTGCAAACAACAGACAGCAGCTACTGCAGCATCTCAAACATCGAAGACAGTGAGAAACCCAACTAACAATTTGGCAACAGGGGATTGGATCGTTTGCCAGGACAGGGATGGATGATGATCTGAGAAAAGCTTCAGAACATCTTTGTTAAAACAGAACTGTCCATGAAGGTTAGCTGTTCACTGTCCTCTTTTCATGCCTTTGTCTTTTGCTCTGACTCCGAAATCCGTCACCTCAGGAATGACTTTCTCTCTATTGCAACAGATCTCAGTCATATCCGATCTTACACAATGATTTCCTGATTACTTAGCAATCAATATTAGCGCCGTGGTACAGGAGTTCTTCCCGATCATTCCTCCAGCAATTCTAAGAAGGTTACAATCTTTTTTTCTCCAGTAAGCTGATTTCTTAAAATTCAGGAAGTGAGAAGCCTAGATCCTGTAACTGATGTAATTGTGTTCACTTGTAAAATAAAGACCAAGTCTGAAACCATTGAATTCATGCACGTGGTTTCCTTTTAAGCATCTTGGTCAGGACCCAGCTAATTCTCAACAAGCTACGCTTCTGAAGGTTTGAATAATAGGACATCGCTCTAGTTGTAAATTCCTGTAATGTGGACCACTGAGAATGGCATTTGACAATACTTGCTCAACAGTACAAGTAGTAACACAGTTTTTGCCACGCCAGTTCTGAAGGACACTTCCTGGTCTGTGACTATTTAACGCTAAAGAAGAATAGCCATATAAGGCCTTGTCTGAACCCCAAATATATCATACCCGCTATGAAATACTGTCACACTGATATAGTGACGGTTAGATGAAAGAAGAACAGGAATATGACCTTGGTTGTCTGGAAGGCAGCATACCTTATCGCCCCAGCTGCCACCACAACTGATCCACCCTTCCACTATGGATGTGATATGGTGCACACACAGAGGCCTGTGACCCTGAGCATGACCTCAGCGTAACTCTACCTCCTGGGTCAGACTATGAGGTGTATGGAAAATTTGTGGCTATGAACTTATGAGACGTAATGTATGGAAACTCCTGTACACTTCAAACTGATTTGATACTCAAGCTGGACTTCTGGATTGTATTTCATCTTTTTTTACCTGTGCCTAGAGCAACACACCTTCACTGACACCTGACGCTTTGTGTGTTTTTCCAACGACAGGTTAATTTTGGACAGAACAACTACCAACCAATGGTGTGTCACAACAGTGCGTCTGCTCCAGACGTGGCAACATACCGATGTTAAACTTTACGTGTAAGCTATAAGGTTTCCCAAGGCATGTTGTGTGAACAAAAGAGTGACCTTTCTGAAAACATAATAATAATAATACCCTGACGTACAACAGCTTTGAGATATGTCAGAAGAGGATTTGAGTGTGTGAACAGCACATTGTGTTAAAAATATAGCTCCCAACAGACAGACAGAAGTTGCTGCCCTTTTTCCAACAATAGCCAAACTAAAGCCATTCATTTAGATGATTCAGCAAAATGAGTCTGAATGAACTTATTGATACATGAATCAGCTCTCCTGGAGAGCAGACTGAGCTTTTCACTAGGAGGTGCGTTAAAGAGAAAGGCACTAAAACAGAGGATGAATACAGGTGCTGCTGCAATGGACAGTATGAGTACAATAATATGTTTCTTGTCCATTAAAGTGTGTAAACACCCACAATAGAAGAATGAATCTAAAAATGAACAGACCTTTGTTGAGAAAATTCACCCTTATTGGTTTCAATGGCTTTTTATGTCTTGCGCGCTTTTATGGCTGCTCATTAATCAAGCGTGGGAGGGGACAGACTGAATACATGAGCCTAATTAGAGCTTATTAAAAATAGGCTGAGGGATAAAGACAACACTGGGTGAAGAATGCGCTCCCTTTAGCCAGGGCCTGAACCTCTGACACTCCCTCACTGAGTCACAGTCAGATCAACTCTGAGGGCTTGGACTCTGTGAACTCATGGTGGTTGAATTGAAAGGGGATCAAGATGTGGAGATACATGAGAATCAGGATGTAATGAAGCGTAGAGTCGGACCACAATTCAATCAGCTGCATTTGTTTTTCACTTAGTACAGCACGTACATCATGGACACCATCCAACACCCATTTTGTCTCCAAATGTGAGACACTATCATTATTTTCTCTTCTCTGTGGTCACCACTGTCTTCTTCTTCTCCTCTCTCGCGTGACATGTGGCAGCGGAAAACACTGAATGAATGCTTTAGTCTTCCAGTCATCCTCAGGAGCCTTGAACTCCAGTCCTTGTGGTTTGGAACACCTCACGTTCATGTGCATTTGTATATACTCATATACAAATTTTCAATATCTGTTTTGGTCCACTGTGACAGGAATTGGTTAAATGATGACATTTAAAGTTAAGTTAAATGTTTTTTAGATGAAGTTAAAGGGGCTCTGTGAAACTTTCATATTGTGCTGAATGCCGGTCTTTACTTTATGTTAGCAGACTACATTTCTAAACTAACGTTAGCTACTGTCTCTGTTAGCGGGGCAGAGAGAGGCACTTAGACAAGACACTCGAGAACATGAATAAAGTCACATCCTTTGGGCTGTCAAGGTAAATTGACCCGAGTCCTTCACAAAGAAATCCAAAGTCCAGCAGCATAAAACACAAACTACCTAAACAAATTGTCCACAGGCTTGTATAGGCAACCAAGAGAGACAGGGAAAGTCAAATGTTTCACTTCTTGTGACAATCCACTCACATATATGGCCAATGAAAAGTAATATTGCATGTTAATCGCTACAAATTGTTACATAGAGCCCCTCAAAGTTTTCTACATAGGATCAGCAGTGTGCTCCAAGGTGAGGCTACAAAGAGATAGGATAAGACAATGAGCCCAGCAAAGGCTGTTTGTGAATCTTGTTTTTTTTTTTAATTTCATTCAACACAAGAGTTTTGGCATCTTCCCCTTCTTCATAAGAAAACAATGCAAATTCTGCAGCTGCTCATCAATACAGCTCTGTATCGATCTCTGAGATTTCATGTTGGCCCATTACTGTGCATCACATACATTGGTAATATACAGCACGTTGCATGCGACGGTGCGTGTCTGAGTGTGTTGCGTGCAGAAAGAGACGTGGGCATGCTATCAAAGCAACTCCAAAACATTCCTAAAGTTTCAGTGAGAATGTCTGTGGTCGAAGCCTGAGGAGAGACGAGGAAAAACGAAGCTGAAGTTGCACACGCAAGGAGAAGAGAGGCGAGGTGAGGAGAGGACACAAGAGGAGAGAGGGGACAAGGAGAGGAGGAAATAAGGATTGGATTGGAAGGAAGCAAGATTCTTCTAAAAAATCTTTATGATACTACTTAGCAAGACTTGCTGTGTTAATCATATCATAATGCCAAGTATTTCCTTTTGTGCTACAACCTGCATGGAACAGTGTGGCTCACTGATGTGTTTTTAACACCTGAGCACACAACCGGACGCTATGTGGACATGGTCCCTTATTCTTTCTACACACATTCGTGGATTCTTGACTTATTTCTTCTATTTTTCCTCTACTGTCTTGTACTAAACAGAGCAGCTTCAGCTTCAGCTTCAATTCTTTCCATTATGTTGTAAGTAAAATGAAAATGACAGTGGTGCAATAACATATCCAGAAATCTTCACCCCCTGACCGCAGCCTGTCATGCAGCCATAGCAGGGATCTCCGTGCAGCAATGAAACATGATGCAAGAGAAGTAGGTGAAAAGTCTTCTGCGGGGTAGAAGAAGCTTGCGTGTATCTAAAAATAATTTCAACTCAAAACAAGGATAATTCCAGCTGTGGGTGGGTTCTACCTGCCCAAAGGCAAGCTGACAACACCTACTCTGCAAATATATAACAGTGTGCATCCCGAATTTAGACGCTAGATTGGTATTTGGAAGGAGGGGAACAGAAGAAGAGAACACAAAGACAAAGACTAGAATTGATTTTTCAGAGAGGAGAAGAAGAGTGAAGACCTGAAGATTATCATAGGGTTGATAAGCAGCCTGCAGGAGATCTAACTACAGGAAGTGTTTTGATGAAGTGATATTAGTGTAAAGGCTGAGAGAAAAATTACTGGAAACTCAGTAGTGGACAGATAAAAGACTCCTGAGAAGAAGATCATCAGACATCGACCATGCCTTCGTCCTCCTGCAGACCACTCCCTGTGGCCCTGGGGCCATTGGAGGCAAGCAGCACCTTCCCCCCCTCCTGTTCCTCACCTTCCTCACTGCTTCCCTCTCCTCACCGAGGTCGCCGCCTCCGGCGCGTCCTGTACCCGGCCTCTCAGAGCAGGAGGCCACCGCTGAGAGAAGCCCCGGATCAGGCCTGCCGCTGGCTGCTGCTCCTCTCTGCACTTGTCTTC
>OMLP01017950.1:0-14951 GCA_900302685.1 Spondyliosoma cantharus | reverse complement strand
CCAGCCGTGCACCCTTGAATTTTTCTAACTACGCAGCCGGGAACGCAAGGAAGGTCCATTGTGATTGGCCCGTGTGTGATGACGTTTTTTGCTGGGCGCGGCATCCGGCTTTCAGTCTCCCTCCGCACTTTAATAAGCAGTAGTAGGAGAGGAGAGCGCCATTTTTAAAACGACAATGGATGGAGTAGCATTAGCAGCATTAGCATTAGCAGTAGCATTTTCACCTTGGTCGCCATTGTTGTTTGTTGTGGTTCTGAACAGGAGGAAGTAGCTACCGGAACTTTATAACGCGGCGCAAGAGGACCGCCCCTTTGGTGTCCCAGGCATTTCCTGCGAGATCGCCATCATGTGGTTGGGGCGTGGGAATACAACATCTCTACAAAACTACGCGCGGAGTGTACGCTAGAGTATACGAGCAACTGTGGTTGCGTTTTCGACCACGGATCCAGCGCAAACGCAAACGGTGATGCGGGAGTCTAAAGTCCGCTTTAGAGTGTCAGTAAGAAAATCATGATTTAGAAATCATCAGATCCTATATCTCTATGTAAACATTTTTGTGGGGAGTGATGAGGTGGGAGCCCAGGCAGCTCACTCTAAATATGTTTTGTTGCTCTAATAAACATTTCAAATGTGAGATGTCTGACTGAACTGCCTTCATGATCATTTGTGTAGATGCAGTGATAGACAGCAGTCAAAGTTCCCATACTGTGTGTGGCACTGAAGTTACTCATGCATACACATTTAGTTCTTTTGACTTTTGTCCCATCCCACTTAGAGCCAAAATTTGTATTTGTTACTGCTATCATTTCACTAGCGCAGATCTTATTGACCTTTATTTGAGCCCATATTATTACACTTGCAAATATCACATGAGCGATGATGCTATAGACTGTAGCAGCCAATGATAAAGACATAGACAAAGACATAAAGTTCAAATGAAAATAAAAGCAAAGAAATATTCCCAGAATACAAAAAAGCTGAGAATGTGTGAAGGGTCAAGACGGTCCTGTTTAAAAAGAACAATGAATGTGAAAGTGCCTGGGAAAATAGAGGAAATACTAAACTTAACCAAACAAAGCTGCAAAAACATCACTACCAGTAAGTCTTACCTCAGGAGAAAAAAAGGAAAAACATTAAAAGGTTATTCTTAAAGGCACAATCGTCAATTGGCGAACAGGAGACTTTCCAGCTCAACTATTGACTACATTATCTGTAATTCTTTGGCACATTTTATGAGGTGAAGTTTATATTAGAATTGAGCCTGTGTGGACTACAATGTGACAGCTTGGGCAGAAAGGTGTTGTAAGCTGGTGAAGGACTGGGCCTTTGAGATGAAGCAGTGCATATGAAACTCTCAACATACATCATGCACAATCAGTGTTTAGTCTTTCTAGCATCTAGCTGCCCTTCTCAGAGTGAGTTAGTTCAGGATAAAAAGCCCAAATCCATTTAACACTAATATTATAAGCAACAAAACTGAGAAGAGAGTCTGAGCCATGGTACTTTGACTCCACATGAAATAACACACTGTGTTTCTGTGACTCAACAAGGCTGGGAAAGAGCTAGGAAAAGAAGTAATGCTCAAGTGGACCAGAACACTGCTGTGCTAATGAACAAATCAGATTATAGCCATCAAAAACTCAACAAAATGCAGTTAACCTTTTGGTTAGATTAAGTCCAGAGGACAAAAGTAGTCATACACCACTTAAAGGTAGGACTTCACTTTTCATTACTCTCATAGTTTTAACCATGAAAATGGACCTTTGTGCATGTTGGAAGATTGGATTGTTGTCTGATATCTTAAAAGTCAAGTGCGGTCTGGTGTTTTTGCCAGTAAGTAAGCAGAAGTGCATTACTACCCTGCTATGGGCCGATGGACCGACACTTTTTGGAATTAAACCTGGGAAAAGGAAGACAAAATAAATGTTTAGTTTTTCTAACAGATGTATCTTTTGTGTTTAAGAGTAAAAAAAGTGTGTTGAATCTTGTATGTTCTTTAGATGGATACAAGATGCATGGAATGACGTAAAACGTAAATGGGGTGGTAGATAAAATTCGTACCCAAAATCACTTTCTTTGTGATCTTTGATAGGAGAGAACAGACAAAAATATGACAATGCAACCTTCATATGAGAAAGCAATGAAAATACAAATAGATGATGCTTGCTTTTATTGTGCTGTGACCTAAGTACATGTTTTGTTCTATCATGTGCAAACATGAATTGAATGACAGTAAACAAACATTTGAACCTTTTGAGCTCTCCATCTTAAAATGGAACATTCTAGCTTCATAATTACATTAAGTAACTAACAATGAGTGATAAACAGGTTATTCAACCTTTTTTTCAACAACTGAAATCTTTTACAGCAAAACTAAACTATTTAAAAAATAATAATAATAAGAGCAGCTCTACATCAGATTCCTGAGTGGTCCACAACCCCTTTTTTTATAAATAGTAGAAAATAAATAAATAAACTTTAACAAAACAATATTAAAAAAAGAAATAAATTAAATTAAATAAGAGCAGCCCTAAAGCATTCGTCGTACTCAGAGTGATAGAGTAAACACTGGTCGTACTGAGCTGAGTGGTACCGGCGTAAATGGTCAAACAAATTAGTTGTGTTACCTCTTGTGTTACAAGGCACTGTCGACACAGAACACGTGTTTGGTCAATATCATCCTTCTTGTAGCCGAAATAATTCTACATAACTGACGTTGCTTTTCTTTTTGCCACAAAGTCTTAGTTTTCGGCATTTTTGCTTGTTCGTTGCTCATTTTTCGATGTTGTTACCGGCAGGACTCACTCCATGTGCAGGGGCGTGGTCGAATAAGAACTAATGTGATTGGTGGATCGCTGTGCATGCACAGTGTGTGTCAGGTACAATTGAAATTAGATGAGTTAATTTGCCTCCTACATTGCATACTCTGCAATGTGACTATTGCGCACACGTACATTGCAATGACGATGCTCAAATGATATATCGTGCAGCTCTACTTATTACAAAACATTTTTACATTTCTTTTTGAAGGCGACCTCTAGTTGCTATAGTAATTATCACAGGAACAAGCAGGAAGCAAGTAGGAAGTCGGTGACATAATCATCATAATTAAGATGTTTGGGTGGATGGCTGTGTAAAACAAACTTTCAACCAGGACACAGCAGTTTGTGTCCTGTGTGACACCAAAAGTCAACAGTGAGTGTTGTTTGTAATGTACCAATGCAGTTTATTCACATCATGTATATAACATATAACATCAATTACCCTATGTACACAATATCTTAACTTAAGTTACATAAGTAATGTAGTTGTCTTAACCCAAAGCACAATGTTTTTCTGAACCTAACCAAGTAGTTTTAGATCCTCAACCTCATTTTGGGAGTCACTCGCAATCAACCTTTTCAGTTCTTTTCGTAAGAGCAGTAGGGGGGAAGAGGGTGGATGCCACCTGCCTTGTAAGCAAAATGACCAAAATGCATTCCTCGTTAACCTGCCATATTCCCTCCCAATTCCCTGGTAGCAGAGAATGCAGGGGCTGAACAGTTGTTTAGTTGAATATGTTGATCTTGTCTGCCAGACTCATTTATCTTTTATCTGACTGAGTTCTTTGCTAATTAGATTCTATGGTCCCATGATTTTGAAAGCGAAAGAGTCACTTCAAGAGTCATGGGCAAATGAAACAAACTGTCTCTATCCCCCCTGGTTAAAATTAACAAAATCGCCTATGAGGATGTGTTTGAACAAAGTGATGGCATTGTAACCTTGGGTGGAGGGCAGGAAGGTAATGCAGCACAGAGAGTGAATCAAAGTGTTGACATGCCAAACACAGAACACAATAATTGGGGAGTTAGTAATTGGACGCATCCAATTTTCCTTTAAGGGGGAAATGGGTTTTGAAGAGCAGTGAGTAATAGAGGTGCACCACCATGGGGAAAGTGGATCAGTAAAATATGAGAATCTTTCCTCCAAAGCTTTTGCCATGCACTTCAATTAGGCTGTGTTGGCACTGTTAGCAACAACATGTCATCAAATTGCTACCTCAGGGATTATTGTTCTTTCCAAGATCTCCAAATATTATAGCCTAAAAAGCTAACTCCGGTAAATGTTAGGCTAAGGAACAAGCATTTTCATAACAAAACCATGGATACTGTCATACCTTTGGCTAGTCTGCTACAGGAGATATGACTCATAACTCATCCAGAGGGCTAATAGTTAATGACTTGTCATGGCATAATGCAAGAGATGCATTGAATTAATGTTTTCCCAGACTTGTAGTCTCATAGTTGTGCATTGAGACTAATTTAGAGTTTGAATTACATGTCAGAAGCCGTGACTTTGCAACTTTCATGGGCAGCAGTGCTGCCAGCCAACCTGACAAAAGCAGCGGTCAAGCTTCTTCATGATTTCCCTGTCAGCAAGGTGAGTCAGGCCGTGACTAACCAGCGAGACTAAACCACTATCGAGCGTCTACATCTATGGCACGAGGGCCAGCAGGCATGATGTGTAGCACAGGAGTAATTCTATCTATTCCCTTCGAATAGAATTCCCTTCCCTTTCTCGGCTCTACCAGAAACATAAGCCACTCTTTCTCGTTCTCAGAGACGAAGGGTGGGGTAGTTATGTTCCTATGCTGGATCCTGACACGAACCTGGAAGCGCTGGAGCCACAGGGGCCAATTGTCTGGGAGCTACCCAGTCCTCAAGGCACCCAGACTGGGGAGTGAGTGCCAAGAGGCTGCCTCGTCTCTGTCTCCCTGGTGCTTGGACTCCTAAGCGCAGAGAGAGATGGTGTAAGGACGCTGAACACCGACATTTAGCAGGAGCCTGTAATTTCAGGTAAATTGTGGCCTAAAATTTGCCATGTGCAGACAGATATAATGTACTCAGGAGTTCCACCAAAATCATCATAACATTGTGGATACTGATCCACTGGCATAAAGTTTGACAAAACCTCATGTAGAAATGTGGAAAAAGCTTCTTGTGGTGTTAACAGCAGCCTGTCAGCAGTCAGACTCAGGAGTCTTGACTTTTTGTTCTTTTTTTTCATGAGCAGTTCCACTTCGACACCACAATTTCACTAAGGTGAAGAGTTGTACTTGTAGTTATGTTACTGTGTTGTGCATCGCATCCGATGTTCGAGAGGACGTTGGAACTTTGGAGCTGCCACTGTTTTACAGACAAACCTCTCAGTTCTGACCACAAATACATAAGAGAAAGGCTGTTTCATGCCCTCATGAGTCACCCTCAAGCAAACCTGAGGGGTGAAGGAAGTATGTCCACACTGGCTTTAAGGTGCACTAATCATTAGTTTCATATAAACCGCTCAGAGATTACTTTCGTCCATTTTGATTCATAAAAAGGGTGCTATGGATTACATGAGATTGACTCATTCTCAAGCTCATAAATTAATCTCACGTTGACTGGTGACTGGTGCCTGGGGGGAAATTGCAATGTAATTGACATTAGTGTTGTGATTTTATTCAGTTAAAAAGTTTGGAGGTATAACAGGTGCACTAAAGTTCTCTAAAATGGAACTGAGGTAAGCGTTTTTTTTCAAAGAAGCGTTCGTTGTTAAACCTAATCCCTGGTGCATGAAGCAAGTTAGTACATCTTCACTTGGGAAAAACTTAGATATTCTGATGTTTGCCTGTTTGCATTGCTTCCAGTTAGGAGGCAGTGTAAACCTCCTTTTCAGCAAAAACACTCATTTAAAAAAACCTGCTTATGCTAATTTTTGTGTAAAATGGTATGAGGTGATTCTGTCAATGGTGTGTATATGGCTTTTGTCTGCTGCCACCAGTTGGGGTTTTTCAGTCATCTGACTCATGCATGTCTGACAGAGGATATGCATACATATTAATCATTATTGCTATTTATACATACCACATACCAAACATCCAGCTAAAGCATTTTTTCAGGCTTAAAGTATGTTTTCATTAATTTCATGTGCATATCTACAATAATTGCGTATTGGGTTCTGAGTGCTGCTAACACACTGTCTGCACTACACAGCATCCTGTGCCCTGAACACATTTATGCCCGGGCTTACTGGTAATTAATACTGTTAGGACCAGCTGTTCAGCGTGAACCTGAGTCAGGTATGTGCGACGACATCTTTTGTATTCCCGTTGATAACTTGGCAAACAGAGTGACCATGGCATCAGGCTTTGTCCTCAAAATCCCAAAACAGGTCTCCCTCTAGTCTGGTCTCACGTTTTGCACTGACCTTCAACCAACAGAAAAGGAGTCACTTGAAGATGCCAAGACACCAATTTCTACATAATTTTTAAGTAGAAACTCAGTCCCTGAACAGGAAATTGGGTACTTTTCGTTCAAAGCGCAGCAGTTTGTACTTAAGGCCTGTGCTGGTGTGTTTGTTTGTTGTTTCTAATGCCTACACTGCCCACCACATGACAGGGAGCGGCGAAGGCCCAGCCAACCGCCCAGACATGATGTGGAATTAAGCAGCTCAACCGCACTGAGCCAGCCAATCAGAGAGAGACTAATGGGAGCTCATGGACCTGGAAATTTAGCTGTCACAGGGCCGTCAGCAGCAGATGGAGAGGCGACCACGCTGTGGTGCGGCAGTCTGTGATTACACTATGCCGCCAGAGGAAAATCAAAGCGCTGATTACACTCCACAGCTCGCTGTGGGCCCGGCCTCTCAGACTCGGTGGTCAGAGTTGACTGACACTCAAATGTCAATAGAGAGAATTTACAGTTTTCTGCCTTTTCATGTTAAGCAGCTTTAGTAAACTGATAGTCATGGATTCCATTTCACTGCAGGAATCCCATGAAATATTGATACTACAGTGCGGTTTGCTCCCATTGTCTTGTTATACACTTTTTCCAATTCTACTGGAAGACTTTGAAAGATACAAAAAATCCTCTTCACACTCATCTCGGCCTCTGCATTGATGGAAACACTGATTACAGTGTTGCACAGTGTGGGATTAGTCCGCCAACCACATGCTGGTCAGAGGTGGCTGATGTTCAAACATTAATAGAGAGAGAGGGAGCCGTTTTCTTTTCCAGGGTGGTTTTGTTGTCACATTTACTTTGAGTTTTTCGAGCTTCATCCTCTGCAGTTGTTCTTCTGTGCCCACCAAATCTAACCAGCTGAGGCACAAAGTATGGCTGATGTTACTGTCCATGTTGCTGTTCTTTTTCAATGTAGAGACTGCTAACCAGCAAATGTGGCATGTATTCGCTTCTCTTCTCACTGATTTATGATCTCTTGAAGAAAGAAACATTTTAAAAGCTGCAATCATCCAAATAATGAAAAACTGCTTTGCCCTGGATGTGTGTATGGTAGAGTGTAATGTTCCCTGATTCATTTAGTATAAAACCACAGCTTGAGGCACATTTTGCCAATAAAGCTTTTAATGTTTACTGCATATATCATATGTTGAAATAATAATGTGTCATTTTTAAGAGGAAAATGACTGAAAAATCAAGTTTTTTCTACCACTTATCGTCAAAAGGAATGGTCTTGCGGTAGAAATGGTTTAGACATTGAAGGACTTTGTTTTACAACATATTAATTTGATTCTACTCAATAAGTACTCGATAAAGGCACGCCTCCAAGGGGGCGCTAAGGCAAAAATAATCGGCTGGCTTTCTGTTAGCCCCCATTCCTCGCGTCTCTGGCTATGCTGGAATTTGATTGGATAATTTCATTTAGAAATATATGAGCGCAAAACCAAAAATAAACAATTACAAATCTTAAAACTAGGACTTGACACAGGGACCATCTTCCGGTCAGGGTGCCACTTAAAGATTCAGTTAATAGTGTGCTTTAGTAGTTTATATTCCCAAACAAATGTTAATTAAACATTCTACTGGGACATTTCAACTGGTTATGAAACAGTCTCAGTTTAATCCTGTTGCTTCTATATGACCTACATATCCAAAAGAGAAAATCAGCCTTTTCTGTAGGGTTACAGTAATCCCCAATTTCTGTCATCATGTTGGATGCTGATTTGTCCAGGTTGCTTAAGTCATAAAATGAAAACAAATTTTTAAGGAGGAGTGCTTAGGATGAGGGTGGGTCTTGCAGCCTGATGAAAGAAGTTGCTCTGTAATTTGGTGGTACAGCACTAAAATGAAGTTTACTAACCCTTACTTAGTCTAGCTGGTCATGCAGCCCTGCTTCTCTGCCAAATAGACATAATTGCCTCCATCTGTTTTCACCCATGGCCGGTTGTTTGTTGGTTGGTTGGTTGGTTTGTTAGCAGGATAACTCTAAACTACTGGACAGATTTCTAGGAAACTTAGATGGAGGACGGGTCTCAGCCCAGACTGATTTCCAGAATTGGCATTTTTCTTGAGTTGGCATAAAGAAGCACAAGACTTTCCTTCAGGAGGCTGCTGTTCATGTCCAGTGTGAAACAACAAGTAAACAGTGAGTTATTTTAACTTACCAACATAACTTAATTTAGGAATGTTCATCAGTGAATGTACTTAAGAAAACATTGTTATTTTAACCCAAACCAAATTCCAAAACAGACTGCAACCCTACGACGAACATCTGGTATGCCTGTCACTGCTTTGTTGCAATGGTCATGTTGTTTGGGGAACGGTGACATACACAACATACTGAGCCTGAACTCATTTAGGCCCAAACTTTATAAAAATCTGGATCTTGGGGATTTAAATGTGCTTTATTTGATATTTGATTAGGCTTGATTTAATTAAAGGGGACTATTGGACTTTGGCAGAATCAGGCACTCTACTGACTGCCAGTCTAGTTTTGCTATTTGGTCTTTTTTCAGACAGTATGTTACATTCCACCTATTATCAATTTGACAGCAAAAAATATTTTCAGTTGTTCTCAAGCTTTTCTGCTTAACTTTAAAATACCCTTCACTTCTAACAATTCTTAATCTTCAGTTGAAATACTTTCAGTCCAATCCCTAAAAAAAAAAAAGACAAACAAAGACAAATTCTAGTCCTCAAGTCCAGGCATGGTTGGTCAGTGTGTGTGCGTGCGTGTGCGCGTGCGCGTGCGCGTGCGTGTGTGTATTTATATATAAGTACATCGATACAAAGTTTAGACACCACTTCTTAAAATAGGGTTAAAAATGAAACCATGAAAACATGTATCTACTGGTAAAGGTATGCAAGCATAATTCCGATCTACTTAACACTGTTATTCACTTTGAATTAGCTAAATGAGTTAAAGAGATTAACATTTTTTTCCTGAATTAAAGAAAAAAACATCCCATGCCAGCATAGTTGGACCCAGGACATAGTTTAACTCAATAGGTATGGTTCCTGTTTTTATACAACTCCCTCCCAACTCATATTTCTGTCGCTGACCATTCCTCAAACATAATCTCTCCCGACCCAGCCACAGCTGGTTAGCAGCCCGTATCCAGTGACCTCTAACCTCTCATCCAACACTGCTGCCACCTCCAACAATTATCGGCAATTGGTCAGTTATTTTCTTAGACCACTGAAATTGCCATGCCGTCAAAGTAAGCAAGCGATAAAATGTAAACGCTTCCATTTGCAGATCAGAGAGCGGAGAGGTCTGCACCCTTACACATGTGGGTAAACAGCCGAGAACTTTCGGATTCTTTGAAATAGTTCTTACTTTTCCTCTACGTTGTGATCCCTGGTGAAATTCTCTCGTATCAAACTAGTTTGAACTTGCAGAAAATATGAATATTAATGAAAACAGCACTTCAGGACATGCATTTTACTCTCTGGTAAATTCTGAAAGTAGAAGAGGTTTTAAATATGTGAACTTCTTCTGTGCTGAAGTACTGACTGGAGCCAAATTAAATCTCTATACACACTTTCCATGATCAGTTCCAGATTTATGACCCTTTCCAAACAATACAGATCCCCCAATACAAGTTTGATTTAGTGCTGCCATGAAACTGTGAGTCCCATGAATGAGGGAAAAAGTGAGATGGACAGAGTGGAAGAAACTATAATAGAGATGTTAATGGTGGGTATTCAGTGACTTGGGTTTGACAGCGGTGATTACTGGAGTGGTGAAACAACAGCACTTACAGGAAGCTGCTGACTCTCATCCAGACCTGGATTGCAGGATCAACTGAGATTGATGTCAGGCATCAGCAGTGAGTTAGGGCTCTGCCACGACACCAGCGCTGCCAGGGTTCAGAGTTTGAATCCGAGTGAAGCTCAGTGGGCAGAGCTAGGCTTCACACTCGGTTTTTAATAAGTAAATGAATGCTCTTGAACTCCCCCAGTCACATGTGTTGCTGTCATAACGCTGTGCCTCATCCTGGCCCTGCCACTACCACTGTCCCACTGTTCTTTTTACAAGAGACAATGAGCATTTAGAAATCAGCGATTTTATTGCATTCACCTCCAGAATTGCCACATTCTGTAGGCTATACAGAGTGCATCCAGTGTGTGCTAAAGGCGTCAATTCACTTGCAAAAGAGGATCCAATATTATGTGTTGTGGACTGCTCGTCTACCAGAGCTATCCTCGAGGTACGATTTTACAGAGATGGCACTTCAAATGGATGCATCGATGCATTAGTCTCAATTTGTTCGTTCATCTGCAACGGCAATGCATGCAGAAAAAATCATAATTTCTGCATATTAATATTCATATAAAATAGAGGAAGCACTAAAGTACAATAAAAATATATGTGTCTCATTCGTCCAGTTTATTAATACAATTTGCTGCTGGTTTGGAGTCACTGGGCCATATCACATGGAAGATATTGAAAAAACTGCAATTATTTTGTATTAATATATTTATGCTAAGTAATTTAATGATGGTCCCTAAATCAGTTTCCAGCGATTCAGCGCGAGGCTCTGAGAGGTGAGCTAACCGTCCTCCTGCTGCTCAGACTGGGTGAACCTCAGTAAAGTCGCGGCTGGACCCGAGTGAATATCCACCCAATATCCAACCTAAAACTAACTTCACCCCGGTTCGATTAGTTGCCTGTTGCAGCCTTTGAACAGGATGACGAGGATTTCAGTCACTCAACTTAAACAGTGACTTGTAGAAATTATACAAATAGCAGTAATGACAATAATAATCGATTTCAAGATAACTTACGGTGTAGTGCCATTCGCCCGTGATATTAAACCGACAAAAATCATTTTGTCGTCTTTTTTTTGCGGCGGCACTGAAAATCCAGCAGAATGCATATAGGGGAAGCACTGTCCGAAATACTGCCAAACTGATGACGTGACTTTTCCTCTTATATCCACAATTTCCTCTCGCGCTGTTGCACTCATTTTCTCCTTTCACTCCACGGCGTTATTTTTGTTAAGGCAGTTTTAAGGCACGATGGCGAAACATGAAAGTGTTTTACTGTGCATGTCACTCAACAGGTTGTTGCTAGGTTACCAGAGAGCGAGTGAGTTTGTTTGGATTTTCTAACGGAGTTCAGTGAAATGATCAAACGTTCTATTGAACGTATTTTCTATTGATATTGATCATGTGTCTATCGCGATAGATATCATCATTTTTTTATCGCCCAGCCCTATTTATGACATGATGATTCAGCAGATTACTGGAAACACAGTCTCAATGGCAGCAATGGCAGAGGTTTATTTACTTATTTGCTTGTGTGCTAGAGTGCCCAATTAGTCTGAGGCCTGTCTGTGTTTGTGTTGGGATGAAACTCCTCGTGGCGCCGTATTTGCTATTTACGCAACAACCTGCATTCCGTCATGTTTGTGTTTTTGCTGACTAGGCATGGCAACTGACGCACAGGAAAAACAGGTCTACGTGCCTCTGCTCCACTTATTTTCCTCAGTGTCTTCTTCAGGCACCAAACATGTTCAGTGGACGCGAGAGCAAAGCCAAGGAATCTGAGTCGTTTTTCCATTTTTCAGGGCCGGTGGAGACGAATCTGGCTGGAGTGATGTCACCATCACTGTTCTTACCTTTTTCACCGTCTGCTTCTGCAAATAGAGTAATTTTCGGAGTGATTGACATATCCATGATGTAAGCAGCACCTCTTACATTTGCTTGGACACCAGTGAGGATTATCTGCCAAGGTGGTGTCATTTATTTATGAAGCTCATTCCTAATACTTTATGCTCTAATGGTGCACAAACCCCTACTTTTCCATTAAACCGCTCTCAAAACATAATCTTCAGGTGAGCAGAATGACATGTTTGTGATAATTGAAGCCACATTAGTGCCCATTTGTTCTGTTTGTCTTCGATCTCATCAGAAAAAGTTAATCTGTAAAGTTTCCAAAACTTTCAACCCTGATTAGGGCAAGAAATTTAGATTAATGTTCAGGAAACAAAACACATATTACCATTTCCATATAACTATTAATTTAGCCTGTGTTTCCATGGCAATGTTGCAGTACGGTGCATGCACATGCATGCTAGCGCTGACTCATGCAAGAGGCCACGGTCTATGAGCCAGGCGCCAATCAAATGCAAATTGTGTGCCACTGAAAACCGCCGAGCCTATGCCACCCTGGCCTTTCTCTGCAGCTGTCACTGCTTGGCAAGTAAAAAACAAACAAAAGAAATAAAGAAAAGAAAGAAATGTCTTCTCTCTCGGGAAGTGACATGTCTCAGCCATTTGGCAAAGAAACCAGAGAAGGCAACTTAACAAATTCCCATTAAAAAAACTAAAAAAAACAGGAAAGGACAGATATTTCAGCTGTTCTTGACCAAAAAAATCTGACATTTTGGACGTTTTGGAGGACTTTTCTTTTTTCGTCAAGCACGCCGTCCCTCCCTCTCCTGCCTGAGAACAAATGAAAAGAAACAAACTGGCTCTAAATAAGGTCTGAAGGCAGAGGAAATCAGAACGGAGGAATAACACAGGCCAGTCGGCGCTCTCCGGCCCTCACAAATCAAACCACATAAAATTGTCCCAGGGCTTACAGTAGGACATGTTTGACATGAGCGCTCCCCACCCAAACACACACACACTCATGAACACAAGCACTCTCAGTTATACGTGCACACACACACACACAGATCCAGATCCAGAGATTGCGAACATGTCTCGCCTCAATAGCAGCAGAGTCAAACAAATTGCTATGGTCTGTGCAAACAAGAACAATGTGTGGTAGGATTTGTTCAAACACACACACACACACACTTCTTCTTCAGTTACCTTTATTTATTCCTGAAAAGTAAGCCAGCCAATATCAAGTTCTAGTTTCGTATCAATGCTAGACATGGAATATTGCGCATAATATCGTATTCTCGAGTCTACCGATCATGTATTAATCTTAAGAGCAATCACGGAGCAAAGCGTTTCATCAAGCTTTATTTAGATTTGTCACATTGAAACCTGCAGAGAAGTCCTGGTCTACCCTGATTACCAAAAATAAACTGCAGTGGAGAAAAAATCTGACTCATTCATCATTGCATCATATTGAGTGGCGTTTGATGTTCTGAGGTTTGTGGATGTAAGTGAGAATGACGGGGATTTTCTTCTGCATTACCCAGCACTTCTACTGTTGATCCACGCTTGCGATGTTTGTTTGGGTGGTATCAAACTCTCATACAATGCAATGGAGGAATGCATGACTTATGATTAGGGTTATTGATTAGCGGGTAAGCCTGTCAAAGTTCTATATCTTCAGAGAGATCATTTTCCACATCTTTTCCATGCAGTTCTGTATCTCACATTCTAATTTTGTTAAGCGTTGGGTTTATTTGTTACACTGACATCAGAGTAACACTGCAGTCCTCGGTGCTTGTTATTCTGAGGTGGGATTCTAGGGGATGGTTAAAGCTTACACTGCGTATTAAGTTGATTAGAAAAATGCAGAGGCAAGCGTCCCTGGCGCTCACAGCGGCCATTAATGAGGATTCAACAGAAACAAAGTTTTAAAATCCATGTGAGACAATACTCTTCCTCCTTCATATCATTAAGTGTTCCATCCTGTGTTGTTTTCGAGCAGGAAACCACATCCTCTTGCACACCAGATGCCACCTATGGCATGTGGATCTTTCTTTTAAAAATCGTGGAATGTGTGAATGCGGCATCAGATGGAATCAGGTGTTTGGTGGTGTGATTCCATAACAGTGAGGCTTATCATTGCAGTCTGTGTTTCATGTTTAACACTGCTGTACACTCCATTCATTTTGTTTTTTGGTCGTTCATGCTGCTGGTCTGATTGCCAGCTTACATGATTGACTACTGTAGCATGACGTTGGGTTGCGTTTCTCCATAGTTGATTTTATTCAAACTTGTGTTTTTGTTGCTTAAAACTTCAACCCTAAACACATTACCGTCATTCAAATGAATGGGAGGGCTGGCATTTTTTCCGCAATGCCTACATTGGTCTGAATAAGGCCTAAAGCCATAAGGAACATTAACGTGGCTACACCTACATCTGAATGACAGAAGGCCACTGTGTTATCAGTCTGATGAAGCTGGTAATGTTACCATTAACGAAAATGTTGTGTTTTCTTTTAAACATTTACTATTCAGAACAATAGCAGTTTTGCATTCCCAGTAGTTTTTCCAACCGAAAAAGTTGGGACGCCGTGCAAAACATTAATAAAACAGAATGTGATCATTTGCTAATCCTTTCTGACATATTCTCAGTTGAAAATAGTACAACAATGATAAATTGAAGATGCGATATATAAGAACTGGCCACCTGGTAACTCTAAACAGATTGGGTGCAGCATGTAAATCACTGAACACAGCTGCCGTTGGCTTATTAGGTCATTTAGCCGCGCCGTTATTCGTTCACACGTGAATCTCTGAGCACTGGTAGTGCTTGTTTACACCACTGAACTAAGAAGCTTTGGCAGGGGCTAGCTGGTTAGCATGCTAACTTCAGTAGATATCCCTGCAACACAATACATAGACATCTTTGACACATTAAACTGATGTTGTCCTTATATTTCTAATGTTTAAAACTAACATTCTTACATATTGTACCTTCAGTGTTTTATCTCATCAGTTTAATTGATTTCTGTAAGTATATGCTCATTCTGAATTTGATGCCAGCAGCATGTT
>OMLP01017949.1:0-14073 GCA_900302685.1 Spondyliosoma cantharus | reverse complement strand
GTCTCAGTAGGCCTTTCTCTCTCTCTCTCTCTCTCTCTCTCTCTCTCTCTCTCTCTCCCTCCGTCTCTCCCTCCGTAACCCCCATCCTTCATTTAACGTCTGCTTTTGTCTCTCCTCCCTCATTTTCTCGCTTTCTCTGTCTTGTCTCGGGGGGGTAGCCTTTTCCTAAATAAACTGATTTTCTTCTCGCTGTCATCGGATAAAAGCCACAGAGGAGGAACAACAAGATACTCAATCAATCAGCGTTCTCTACAACCCTAGTTATCTCACCAAGAAGTTGCCCCACCCCCGCCCATGCAGGTCCCACTTAGATAATTATTTATTACGGAGCCCTAGTTCAGGGATTGAATGCTACCAGGCAGCGTGGCCACTTCTGACGGAGGATAAGGACGGTTATCCACTAAAGTACACAAAGGCGGCTCCGACGTGCGCCAATCAGAAAGGTCCGATCTGAATACGCGGCACACAGAAACGCAGGCGCGCACACACACACACACACACACACACACACACACTGAGAAGGGATTGAGAGGCAGCAGCTAGTAGCTGTCACCCGGCATTTTAAATAAATGGCTGCCTCCTGCCCTGTCCAACGAGCCCGCTAATTGTATTTTCTCTTACTCGGTGGCGTTTGTCAGGCTCCATCAGTCTTCTGCAGCATGTATAAAATGACAGTCCACCTACTTGACATTGTGAACGGTAGTCAGGTCAGGGCCCCACGCTCCACTCGGGGGCCAAGAGGTTTGTTCAAACATTTCGCCTCGCCTCATTAATCCTCCCAGAAAAAAAAAAGAAAAAAGGAAGAAGGTAAGACTTAGACCTCCATTATTTTTGGCCAGGTGCCATACCCTTTGCATTATGTAAGGACGCACAGGACTTCTGTTGTTGCGATTGAGCCCACGGGTGCAAACGGAAGGCGGAAGACGCAGGATTCGTTAAAACAATCCGATCGTTCCGAACGAGGCCTTTTCATTTTTTAAGATGAAAACAGCGTACGGAGGTCTCACAAAGCTGGAATCAAGTCAAGCTGGAGGTTAAGTAAACTGTCGGACAGAAAAGCATTAAGTGGAACATAATGGAGCAAAACAACCCGCTGGGAAATTCACATTTTTGCCAGTCCACGTTGTGGCGTGGTTTGCAAACATTGCCACGGTCATGCTCTCCAGAGGTGACGACTATAAAGCAGAATATTCTTTTGTGACATTTGGGGCTGAATGTCTTCGGTCTCGCCGTAACCGTTCCCTCGTCAGTACTTTAAGTGGCATTTTTTTTTTTTTTCTTCTAATCAACAGATAACCAACATATCAAGTACTTCTCTGACAATTCCTCCGGACAGTGAACAAAGGGAATCAGATCTTTAGTAAACCCTCGATGATTTACCGTTTGTCGGCATGTGATGTGTAATGGGGCGGCAAATCGCCGGGCCGCACTCCCGCTACTCCCCTTGCTCTCAAATGTCAACGTAACACCGCGCGAAATATAAACGCTTAACATTTAGTGGCAAATAATGGAACGTGTACGAGGCATTTGTAGCGCTGACATTTTAGATCAGTGCTCATGTGTGTTTGTGGGGAAGCTGTAAAGCAGCTAATGTGTTAGAGGGTCTCGGTGGCTTTGAACGCTTGCTAAATTGACGAGAAAAGCAGAGAGGGGAGCAGGGGAGTTGGAAGGCGGCAGGAGGAGGAGGAAGAGTGAGAGGGAGAAGACGAGATGAGTGTTTCTTTTTTTAAATTCCTCGGCTAAGAGAGAATTACGCAGGGAAGAAAAATTGCCATTGTCGCGGGCAGAGACAGTGGTAAATGGCGCGTCATTTTGCAGTAATTTACAAATCGCGGAGTGGAAACAAAATTAGATTAAGTGGGTCCGTTGAAATGGACCTGCTACACATCACTATTAATTATGTGGCTGTCAAGGGGTAAAGATTATTTATTCTCGTGGCAGAGAGTGAAATCGTGTCGTAGGTGACTGCTTTGGGGTTTTTAGGGGACTCATTTTTCATGTGGCCCGTGCACCTCCAAACAGAAACAACAGGGAAAACACAGACGTTCAATCAAAGGCCACTAATGTCTACATTATCGTTTGGGGCAATAAATGGCTTAACCTGAATTATGGGGAATAATAGGCTCAGCTCATGCTGCAATGTCACCGCTGACATTAATGAGGGAGGAATTGTTTGCCGTGCTCCGGACGGCCAGATAAATGTTGTGTACCAAACAAAAAGCTTGAACTGAGCGCGTGGATGAATGTCGCTCCTAATGCTCAGTGACGTGGTATAACTCAGACCCCGCGGATTCATCTCACGGATAAGAAATACCAAACAAAACGTGATGTAATCGACATGCCGTCTATAAAAGCTATGAATGTACCCACACAGACAGCATTTTAAGATGACATAACTTGAAAGATTGACTGAACGTGGCGTCACTTCCCCGAGGGGCGCCTGCCTGCTCCTCGAGAAAAGTATTCAAAGGGTCAAAAGAATGTCCGAGCTTACGTTCTTATTCACAGTGCTGCATCTCTACTGCAGATGGTACACAATACCTGGAGAGCAGTGGAAAGCACACATACCCATGTTCATAAGCAGACAAGTTGGTACCGCCAGTGTACCTTTGTAATTAAAAATTGCATCCATTGACGCAGAGATGCAAATAAATGAATGTTGCGACATGTTTTAGGGGGCAATAATCTACTTAAATAGCACATTATTTTACTTTTAAAAATGATTTCATTAATGGGCACCTGTATGGTTCCTAGTACAGGCCTGTCCAAGAAAGTTCAAGTCAAGTTAAACTCGCCTAAAGGAGCAATTTGCAGCCAAATCCAGTTGAGATGTTGCCCTTCGCCCTGTGATCCGAGGTAGTGGTCCAGACAAACTGTAGGGCTGCAGGCAATGAGGCAACCTGGGCCATGAGCTAACTGCAATTGGTACCTAGCTCCAGCTGAGGAAAGCTAGCATAGAGGAGCAGTTGTCTGCAACTCTGGTGATGTCCTGCCTCCTACGTTTGTGGACTTATGGTTGGAATTCTGGTATCTCCAATTAAAAATGCTTTTGCGGTACATCCTGGATTGTGTGTGATATTATCAATAGATATATATATGTTTTTTTCTATTATATTTGTAAATTTTTGCAGTCTTTGTGATTCAGACATCCACTGGTGAATCCCATAGCCAGCTCAGTGGGCAAAACAGACACAAGCCTGAAGATAGCTGAGCAGAGAACAGAAGTATAAGTGAGGAGCTCTGGCCATGAGCACTGACACTTTGGACGGATTGGCTGCAGTCATCATTAGCAGCCATGGTTTTTCTTTTTTTCTTTCTTTTTTTTCTTTTTGGATTCCTTCCAGAACTCAGCGCCACGGATGGCAACCGCAAAAACACTTCCTCAATTCTTTTGCCTAAATTAATAATGACAACTCTGAAAGTATAATCTGTCAGCTTCATGAAAATTTTGCCATCTCCTGAAGACGAACTGAAAGACCTCGAGTGTAACAGCTCTGGGCTACAGTTCTCTTCACGCGTTTCTCTCCCCAAAGATCCAGCTGGAAGTGTATCGTGAACATAACACTTTCCACATTCTACCTACTCGTCCTCAACTCCAGTTTACAATCCTGAAGTTTCATGTGCTAAGAAAAAGAAAGAAAACTGTTAATATTTTCGGATGTCAATTGAGCGCGGTAGTGAGCTGCCTTCTTGCTACCATGGAGATTTTTGTGTGAGATGATTCATTATGTATAAAATATAAAAACGTTTTTAGCAATGGTTAATTCCTTAGAGAGTGATATTTCGATGATAATGAGGCCAATCAGGAGCATCTTTTCCACCTGTACCGAAAAAAATAAAATAAAAAAAGATGCGCTGTATTTTCCATTTTCATCTCCGTTTACAGACCGTTTTTGAAAACACATATTTTCCTCTAAGTTTTGGGCTCTCCAAAACGCTGAGTCATTAAAATGGAGACATTTTTTGAAAATACCTTGCAGAGCGAACGATGACATCATGACCTAATTGGAGCACTCTAATTGTCGCTATGCACCTGAAATAACAAAAAAACATGGCTGACTACTGGTGTGTTTATGTCCTGTTAGCCGCTGACCGCAGCTGGAGTCATACCAGTTGATATTTTTAAGGACACCTGAGGATGTTTTCCACCAGCTGTTGTTCCGTCAAAAGTGAGTGCGGACATTTCCTGTGGTTTTTGTGGTGAGCAAAACTGATTTTTATTCACAGGAAGTCAGCTCCACCCGTGATCGTGGCGACCAATTTTAAGTCAAACCGTGATGTTCACAGAACCCTAACCAAGTGATTTTTTGTGCCTTTTCCTAAACAGAGAATAAGCATGGCCATGTAACAGGAGAGAAAATTTCAGCCTAAACCCACATGAAGAAACCTTCAGTTAGAACACAATTCTTGCTTTGCAGAAACTGGTGTAGCTAACACTTATTCTGGTGATTGGGTTGGTTTCTAACATGCTTGGAGTGTTTTTCTTTCATTTGTGATGCATTTGGAATGATGTTTTGCATGGGATATTTGGTTGAACATCGACTGTGCGGTCATATTTAGTTTTTCTAAATGTTTTTGAAAAATATCTATATGCTTGTAGACCTGATTGTCCCAGGACCTCCTCTTAATAATGCAATCATCTTTAATGTTATTAAATACACCCGTAGGTTTCCTGCTATAACATTTCAATATGGCTGCTGTGTCAGAGTCTTATTCACGCCTTATCTTTGTTTAAAAAGTGTTTTCTTTTAGTCATTTTGACACTTTTCAACCTCACAGCTTTGTAGTAGAAGCAAACATTCAAACATTTAACTTCCATCTCACATAAGCCTGTCAAGTCAGGAGCAGAGTTTACAGTAGTTTTTAAATCGAATGAATATACGATGTTCTTTCTTCCACATAACTTTCTTTTGCAATGCCCATGACATCTACTTGCATCAACAATTTGGAAGCAGCACATGACTTGCTCGGTGGCCTTCACAGGCCCAGCCATCAGACAACACCATGAGCTGGTAGGGTAAGCCCCGGTTCCACTCTCCATCTGCTTGGCATGCTGTCCCCAAATCATTAGGCCCCTGCCTGGTTGCCCAGCTGGGGGGGAGTGAAGAAGGAGGGGGCAGGGCTGGCCCCGGTACGCCTGGCACCGGCCATCCAGAGGGGGGCATCTGGCAAGGCAGCACCCCGGGTCAGGCTATCTGAGGAAAGAGCACTTCGGCGGACGCCTCATGGATGGCTCACTGTCTGTCCCTGGCAGCTTGTCATTTGTCACTGCTGAGCAGCGATTTCAGGTGGGAACGTGATTAATTTCACTTTACCATTCTCAGAAATAAGCCCTATAAATCATCCTAAGCTCGGCTTGTGTGCAGGTTTTTTTTTCGTTGTCGGCCCATCTGACAAATCTTTACCTGGTCCCTCTGCCCCGCGCGGGCCTCGTCTCGCCTCTGAGGTTGGCGGCGAAAGAGAGTGTGTCAAATAGACAGCTCAGTGATGAGAAGTGTCCACCCGAAGACAGACACACACACATACATTCCTGTGGCTCCCATAAATTTTGAAAAAAAAAAGAAAAAAAAAAAGGGGGAGCGAGACGGAGGACGCGTACGTGTCATCAACAAATATTAACACCTCCTCTGTCAATCTAGTCCTCGCACATCTGACCATCTGTCCTTTTCTAAATGAATGACAGGAGGAGAGAGAGGCTGAGACAGGATCAAATGGAACATGCTGATGATGTGGACCTGTCAGTGGAGGCTGTGGATGTAGGGGGGGGGGTTCTACTTTATTACCAGAGCCACAGAACACATCACATCTAATATGTCAGAGGTAATAAGGACACTCTGGTGATAGGTGGCAGACTGCCAGCATGTCAGACAGGCACCCCGTTATGAAAGGCTTTTCTATTAATTTTACAGATGTGCTGCTGTTTTGTGAGTGATTTAACTGGTATTTAACGAGACTCCCCCTCCCTTTTCACTCTGTCTCACCGGCTTTCTAACTTTTGCAAAGGGATGGGGCTGAGGAAGCGTTCAGAATGCGCATTCAAGAAACAGGATGGATACAGGTTTTTCTCGAAAAGTAAGGCCAGATGTGTGTTTTTTTTATCGAAAGACAAGACGCGTATGATGCATTTATATGAAAAGCATATAATGTAGGTGAAAGAAATCTGCTCTCATTTATGGATGACGGAAGAAGCGAGCACGTGACGTCGAACCTATCTAACCTATGACATCTGTGCCATTTCAAAGTCAGGAAAAAAGGGGCTGGATCGCTGTATTTTGCAACGTGCTGTCTCGTTTCGAAAGGCGCTTTGTGGACACACGGGGTATAGAACGGAAAAAGGATACCACGTTGCACCTTTCTGCTCCACTTTTTTTTTCTATAATTGACGTCCGCGTCTCCGTGGAAATTACTCATCCTCCCGTGAGATTTGTTTCCCCCCTCCTTTAACCTCCTGATACCAATCTTTTTTAATTAAGTAATGACTTTCAAATGAATCTCGGATCATGTGTGAGAGAAGACACTTATCCTTAAAAGTATCTCAGGCTCTGATGGATTCATTCAGGAGGAAGTGGGCCGTGTGACCCGCACATTAACAATCCCTCTACTGCTGTTAGGGAAGGGGTATTATTATTATTATTATTGAGAGCATGATGTGTAGGAGAAGCCGCGGCGGAAGCAGTTCCGGAAGAAAGAGGCGTCGACGGTGACAGATAAGGTGCACAACGTGTACTGCACAGTAGTTACCTGCAGATGCAATGACTTTATGTGCACATCTGCTTTCAATGAAAAAGAAGTCGGCCCATTTTCAGCCGTGCCGAAATCCATATTCAACCTGACAATACCGCTCTTGACTCCCTGGTGAGCTTAACAAATGCCACACAATCAGACCTCTCCAGCCTTTGGCTATGCCCACAACATTTACTCCTGCACTAAACCAAGCGAAGCCAATCGATTGGCCTATACCGTGGTCAGAGCCTCCGTCAAAACGAAATACTGAGCCTGTTTCCCTTTTTACAAAAAAAAAAAAAAGAAGAGAACATGAAAAAGAAATCACATTTGCAGCACTGAAAGAAGAAAGGGTAGATGAGGTAGGGAAAATGATGAGAGTGAAATAAAGGATTCTTTTGCTGCACAAAAGATCTGAGTGTTTCCACTTCCCTTTCCTGATCTTCAGCTTTCTCTTTCTCTCTGGCGTGCCGCGGTGCAGGAGCCAGATTGCATGACTAAATAGTCGTGTAGAGCTTACTCTATTTGATATTTATATTCCCATTGAAGTGTTCTTGTTCCTGAAGTTTTAATTGGGTGCTAATAAATAAATCATCCCGTCTCTTCCTCAACAGATGTGCAAGTGAGCGTTATGCTGCATAATATCTGTCCGCCGTGCAGGTGTGTGCGCTTGCCTCATGTCACTGGTGCATGGGATGAGATGTACCCGCCAGGCCCCGTTAATCTGGCTCAGCGAAAGACTACACAACAAACAGAGGGATGTGACAGAACCTGGAAATGGATTTCTGTTCACTATGGCCCGTTTCACGCGGGGAGAAATGCTTTGCACATCGGCACATTGCGGTATCTCGCTTTGTCTCAAACTTTGACATTGTTTGACTTTGGGCTTTCACTATAGAGAAAAAAACAAACAAAAAATGTCACATAGCGTTTAAAGAGACTTGATCTAGATGTTTAGCTGTGTCTTGGAGAACTGGCCCGCGGGTCAAAGGGGAAATGAAGCGCCGCAATGCTACCAGTGCCGCCACTTGGATGGGCGCACCGTAAATTACATCCAGTCGAACATATCCTGTAAATAAACAGCTGTTCCCCGGGGTATGAAAATGGAAAAATAAACACCTCCCCGTACCTCCATCTGCAGCTACAGATACAATCAGCGTTCCCTCTGTTTATTTTATATTAAAAGTTTTGATGAAGTATTTGTCGGCATCGTGTTATCAGCAACGTGCCAGAGAAGAGTTACCTAAAGGATACGCTGGGATTTTTTTTCAAGCGTATCTTAATGAAACACCCGATATTTCACACGTAGGTTCAAAGAGTTATGGGGGTCTTGCTGTCATCATTCCTCCTCTCCTTAATGTCCATTGAAGAGATTTCTTTGAAGTGGGGACTACACTGTAAAAAAAAAAAAAAACTGAGGAACAAATTCGGAGTCACCTCGCCGGGCAGAAAGTGTAATCTTAAGTAACAGTACGCTTGGCACAAAACTCCTCAGCGTTTCCCTGCTGAGTCGAAGCGGAAGGATGTTTCCTCGTGCATGGGCTGCAGCCGGACAAAAACACTGGCAAATGAGCCTCCACACAACCGCCAGGATGGATATACCCACTTCATTTGACAGCTCAGACGGTTAAAGCTGCTTTTTTTTTTTTGTTCAGGCTCTGAAATGCACAATAGCTCTACAACATAACATCGAGGCTAGAGTTAATCTTACTAAGGCTGGAAGGCGAACGGGATGCAGAGAAAGGAACCCACTGCTCCCCTCCCTCCCGGTACACTCCAGATTGCCAGCACCTGGTGGCCAAAGGTTCATGCGAGTGCCATCCTCAACCAGGAGGTGGATTCAGAGCAATCGGCTTCGCTTTGCTAGTCTCTGTCATACAAATAAGTTTGGACCTGAAGTTTCAGAAAATCTGAAAAAAAGGAACCAAAGGACAAAATGGACTTTGTGATTACACAAAAAAATGTCTCAGGAATTTAACAGCAGTTCAAATTCAATTTCTCAAAGGTCATTTCTACATTGTTAACATTTTTATTTGATTTTCTAAATAAAGCTTGTAGAACAGAGACACAGACCTTGTATAAAGTTGCAGAATAATCTCTTGATTGTGAATGAATCATTTTTAAAGGTTTGTTGGGTCAAAAACTATTGTTTTGTTTATACTGTGTAAGAATTCTGACAGCTTCTGAAGAACTTTTGTCTTTGCAAAGAAAATAATCTCTAAATAAGAGATGATAAACTGTGAAATCTGTTATCAGCACATGAATCTTTCAGTAGTGTGAAGTTTGGTGGGATACAGGCTATTGACTTGGCAATAAAACTACGCAACTCCATGTATTGACATACAAACTGGTTGAGATTACAACTCTGTAGACCTTTTTCCAGTGTATATATAATATAATTTCATAATGATGTGTTTGAAAAAGAAATCTCTGCTTGGGTAAATGTAGTCATAGAGGCAAATGAACCAAATGTTTTTTACACACTCCCAGGGGTGCTGTGGCTTTTAAGAACATAATGTAGGACTTATGTTCTATTTAAAAGCTTTCCACACCGGCGTTTTCACTCATTAACTTGCTTGATTAGGCCTCGTCTCTGGACCGTGTGGGCGTACCTGACTCATGCGATGGCACCGCTGCACCTGTAAAACAAATAACAACAGCACATTTGTTACAGCACTTTTTCGACGAGCGATAGTTTCACCGTTTCATTAGCACTTGAAATTCGGCGACCTCTAGCTTCTGCACAATTCTACTTCTCTTCTACTTTAACCGATCAGACGTTGAATCAGTGGAAATATGTGCAAACACCTGTGAGATCGTGTCGGAAGATCACGCGCGCTGTTGCACAGTGAGACAGAGTCGACCGCCGTTATTTCAACAAGCAAAGCGAAACGCCAGAGAAGAGACTGCAGTGATGGTTTGATCTACAGGGTTTTATTACGGCCACACTCAAGGGTTAAGCTTTTGTATGACGCATGCTGACTTGAAGTGCGGGGTACACATCCTTTAGTCATCCTTCAGCTGCATTCAAGATATACGGCGTATGTCAGTACTCGTGGCAAGTTCTGTAAAATACGGGGACATTTTCTGATGCAGAGAGATATGCATTCAAACAACGCTCGATTTTCAAACAAAAATATATGCAATCTCATAAAACCACCAGTTAAGATCAGTGGACAAACACCAGGCAGTGTCTTCTGATTATGAATTCAAAGCTTGGTGCTCCGAATTTGCTGCTTATTATGTTGCCTCTGTAGAAATAGGCTTTGACCGTGCAAAGTAATTGGAACAACAGAAAGAAAAATTGTTTTGGAGAGATACTTTAGTAATGTGTTTTTTGTCATCGCACAGCAGGCTAGAACACGTTTTAACGGCATATGTTTCAGTTTCAGTGTACAGTATAATGAATGTGTGTTTTACAGTGCAGTCAGTGACTTCCTCTTTTGACCGAAACATACCATCTAGCATACAACTAGAGCTGGGCAATTTTCATACCCATAATTATGATTTATTAATAACAATAGATTGCCCACACGGTTAACAATTACACTGTTTATATGTGTACATATTATGTATGTACCAGTCTATTTCCATGTCTAACCTTTTTATTATTTTGTTTATTTTTCACTGTTTATATTGTTTATTGTTATATTGAACTGTCCTTTGGCTGCTGTGACACATACATTTCCCCGTTTGCGGGACAAATAAAGGAATTCTGATTCTGATTCTGACAAAACCTTACTGGTTCCTTAAAAAAGAGAAACAAAATGAGACAAGTGTTTCTTTTTGGAAATTTTCATTGGAATGGTTTGCGGATTAATACAAAGCAGTATGTAACATGGCTATTTTTGAAGATATTAAGGTGTAGCTAGTATGAATGTAACTAATGCTAAGAAAATATAAAACTGTTGCAGATAGGAATTCTGCCTTGTTGCTTTTACAGCTTTATGTTTGGGAATGAGTGCAGGGCACCTTCGATATTTTAAACAAAAAATAATGCCCAGAGCATGAACAAATGAATCCACTGTGCATGTAAGTATGTCTACTAAGTCTGGATTAACCAGTCCCAAGAGCGAACACAAGTATTCAGTATCAATTAAGCGACTTAAGTTATATCCAGAGAATGAATGTGTGAATAAAAAAAAATAAACTTCCAGGTTCTTTTCCTGACATAGGAAAATCTCATAAAAAATTCCATTGACATTTGTTGCAGCGCTAATGTTGGGATCCACAGATGAAGTCCTTCATCGTGGGATTTTCAAAATGGACTGCACTGAACTCAGTTCCCCAGAATGCTCCAGTCTTCACACCTAGGAACAAAGACCGACCAGAGAAACAGTGTTGAGCTGCTATTGGTCAGGGCGACAGACCCACTAACCAAACGATCAAAGCTCCAGCTCGCTCTTTTGTTCCCTCTCTTCTCCCACGGGGGCTGCCTTGCCCCCCCCTCGCTCTTCTTCTGGATCTCTCCTGGGCTCAACAGCTGCTGAGAGCTGCCAGCTGCAGTTTCAGGAGGCCCACAGAACTTTACTCTTCAGCGGTAATGCCAGGTCCTGCTAGTGCCTATGCTCAGTTAGCACCAGCAGCTGTGACCAAAACCATGCCAGCTAACTTCACGAGCTACAGGAACACAATGTGAGTAAGCACTGCTCTGGGATTACAATGTTCTCCTGCCTGGCTCATCTGCCAGAACCCCTTTCTTCAAAGACCGGCAACATTGAACTGGTAGCACGCAGCCTACTGATAGCAAACAGCATAGCATAGCACGGCTAAGCACAGGACTGTTTAAGTTTGCTTGATGTAACACGCGTGTGTTGGATGTATTTCGTCTGTTCACTCTTCGAGTGTTAATGGGATCTCTGTATAGTGAGGTCATTGGTAATCGGCTCTGACACATGGCCAGGTTACATTAAGCTTCACACAGACGGCACTAACCATCTTCTCTAACCTGTCACCGGTATCTCACACACACACACACATCGTTGTTCACCCTGGACCATATCTAACCTACATGTGATATCGGTGAGCACGTGGTGTGAGCACCATTATTGTTTCTTTCCTATCAAAGAAACATGTGGTGAGCTGCCATTTGGACCTCGCCGGCCATGTTGCAGTTCCCTTTGGTCAGCCATTTTGTTTGTAGTCTTTCTTTATCCATACCATGTGGCATGGCACTTTGAGCCCTATCCACCATTCTGTTCGGTTCGGACACACACACATTCACTTGTACATGCCACCAACCTCTACTGTGTTAAGAACTCGGAAAATCCTTTCGACCTTTACTAGCTGTGATGATAATTTTGGGTGTAGTTATTAAGTTAATTATTAATCAGAGTTCCAAATTGAGAGTTTAGTACCCTTTTATGCGACTGTATTACTGAATTGGCTAACAATTCTCTCCTTCAAGGGTTATGCTCTCGAGGCAATTGCATGTAAATTAGATTGTATTGTTATTTTAATTAACAATTATCCCTGGAAATTAATGTTATTGATAGCCACATTTAACCCAATTTCCCAATTAATGTTGTGCAAAACCAAAACACTACTAATGACTACTACAGACCCTTTCTCAACAGTATGTCATGTGTCTTGGTCGTCATGTTTCTGAGTTTTCAGTGTAGGACCTTCTGTTAAATCTGTATAGTGTTAGTATTTTGACCAACACCCCATTTACATAACCCCTTTTTATTCTCACAGGCTTAGCTTCACAGCTCTACAAAAGAGACTCGCTTAGTCATGTCTGGACTTTTCTTCCAGTGACAGCATGATGGCTGATGTTTTCGGTGAAAATATCTCAACAACTATTCGACGGGCCTCCTATTAAATTGGGCACAGACATCTATCCGTGCAACATGGGAACATAAACCTCAAAGTCCTCCCTCCGCTGGTAAACATCACCAACGCAGCTTTTACTGTGGTTTACGAGACATTATCCTTTTTCTGACAGGGATTAAAAATATGGAAATGACTGAGACTCAGTTTGGGAAAGTAATTAATTTTGAGGGAATTAACTTCTCCAACTTATATTACACTGTGGCAGGGAAATATAATGAACAATCTAGTGAGACTATTCTTGTCTCCTGGCAAATTTCTCGTAAAAATGCTTAAGTTTCTGCATGAAGGACTGAGCTTATTGTTGCTTATTTATGCTGTGGGCAGCAACCTACGGGCATTTGTTACTACACACTAGGCTGTATGATCTTTCTGTCCATGTGTGCCGGCAGGATCGCATGCAAAAATGTTCTTTTGAGCCATCATGGACAATTGTGTTACTTTTTGAATGCCTTCTTTTGAGTTCACGGGCCGTCATTTGTGTGCAACCCCTGTGTGTGTAGGTGGAATTGTAAAATGCAAGAATTGTATTTCTTCTGGCACGAGGCGTCTTGCCAAGAAAGAAGCCAGGAGGGCTGAGGGCGTCGTATGAAAATGCATGCACACATGCTGTTTACTACAGCCTCCCACCCTGCCTCTCCCCTGACTTCCCACATCTGAACACCTGGAATCTGCAATGAAACGGCCCGGTCATGGGTGTGGGCTGCAGCCATTGGAAGATGGGGAGCCAGCGGCGTTGTCAAGAGCCAAACTCTGCCAAAAGGCTATAATGGAAGATGGCTACCTGCTGAGAATGCCCACCCTCTGTCTAATTAACATTGACTAATAAAACAACACTTGCGCAGCGGCACTGCATGCTCACTTCAGCAGACACTTCAACAGTATTAGAACGAAGAAGCAGTGCACCGCGGATTCGAGGTGATAATTTGATAAGCCCACGTGTCATTTTTGTTGACAAGCTCCGAGATGCGGTCCTGTTATTCTTTTTCTGCGCTGAGATAATGAATAAAAAGAATCACAGTTGCTACCGCTTAATTAATTCCTGACAGCTTTTGCAGTGCGCAGACATGAACATAGAGGAAAAAGATGGTGGACCGTGCACATGCTACACATATTAAAGTTTAATCCCGAATATGAGCAAAGGCGCAGCAAGGAGTCCCAGCTGCTGCCGGGCAAGGCACAAGTCTGAAAAAAAAGGGCGAGAGAGACACGCGGGGGTCCAGGCCGAAGCTGCGTGGACCAGACGTCTGAGATGGTGATCAGGTCTTTGTTTTTTCACAAGCGTCTTGCTGATTACTTGTGCGTAAGCCGACGGGCCGCGATAACCACAGAGCTCGGGTTTCCGGATTTGTCTTTTGAGATCGAGGCTTGCCAAAAAAGGTTTGTAGTGTTGATGTTTTTTTTCTATGGGTTCCTTGTCCCGCTGTGCTCATGTTTTTCTAAGACTACAAATGGCCACACTGAGAAGAAGATACAGCCATATGGATACATGAAAAAAAAAAAAAAAAAAAAGGAGAA
>OMLP01017947.1:4498-19171 GCA_900302685.1 Spondyliosoma cantharus | reverse complement strand
CCCCCCCCTTTCTTCATTGCCATCAAATAAGCACCCATGGGAAGACGGACCACCTGGTAACCATGGTTACAGGGATTGAGTGTCCCTCACGAGTACACATTCTCTTACACGCACACACACAAATACGTCCTGTACTTGGTAAAGAAACAAAGAGTTCCTGAATATATTACCAAGTATACTGTGAAAGGCTGCAAATGTCTTCATCCGTGTCTTTGTTTACACGGTGGAGCTCAGCTGCTTTTTTTTTTTGAGACGAAGTCATCCTGTGAAACATTTAGTCATAACGGGAATTTTGTGCGTAGCTTCAAACCGTGAAAGCGAGGTCTCTTAAGGGAAATGGGCGGGTGCTTTCCGGACTACACTTACATTAGTGGTTGTGGCGTGACTCATGGATACCTGGAGGTTAAAGTTTCCCCACCTCTGCATCCACCACCACAACACAGCTAAAAGCACAGCAATTACTGGTATATGACAAAGCATTTCATTTGTTACAGAGAAGAGAAGAGAAGAGAAGAGAAAAGAAGAGAAGCTGTGATTACATTTACATTATTGACATTATAGGACCTGGATATGTCTGGGGAGACAAAGAGAGAGTGTGGAAAGGGCAGCTGAAGAAGGGATCGTGCTGGTTTGAGGAGAAAAAAATCAATCAGTTTAATCTTGGTGAATTCCAGGGGAGAGGAGGATGAGGAATGACCAAATGAAGAAAGAATAGTAGTGAAAAGAGAAAAAACTGTAATGGATAGTCGGTATAGGCCGATTATTGGGGCAGATACTTAAAGACGACGCCCACCCCAGCCACAGTCTGTTCACCCCGCTGCCAACTGGCGAAATCTATCTGTCCGAGTCTTTTGTGTCTGGTTGATGGTAATTTTGATTTTAAAATGCGATACCTTGGCTCTGGTGCAGCATTCCGCCTGCAGTCACCTCTGTTAGATCTCACTCAATATCCCGCCCACAACACAGTCTGATCGGTTACACGACAAAAGTAATAGCCCATTAACCCGCAATAATCTGAAACTACAAAGAAACTGGTAACCGAAGTTATCGAATAAATGTAGAGTGAAAGTATAAATTGCAGAAAAGTACGGAACGCAAATAAAAACATTTCCGTCAGTCACTGGTTATTCAGCCAATGTATATCGGTTCCAAATACTGGTTATCAAGAACGATTGCAGTCCAGAAAAAAACATATTGGTCAATCTCTAATAAATAGTCACTTAAGTTGAGTATCTGACTGCTGACAGTAATGCAGAACTACAGAGCAACTTAAGTGTGAATTAGCGTCACTCTTAATGGTAAAACCTACAGTTGTGCTTCTAAAGGCATGTAAGAACAGTGAACAAAATATTTCCCCCCTGCATTTAACTAATCGTCAGTCTAACGCTGATTTTAAAACATCAAATGATTACAATGCAAGAGGAAACACTACAGAATCAGCTTTACTGGCCGGACTTCACTGCCGACTTAAAATAAAATCCTACATTAAGCTCTCTGCTTTTAACTGCTCATATGTAGAGGTGCCTGCTTTTTCTCCCTTTGCTTTTGATCCGTGAACAATGATTGCCAAGTGAGTCCCCCTCCTTGGCTGAGATCAACCTGTAAATGGACTAGAATCAAATAATAAAAGCCTGTGTACGGTCCCAGCATGACTAAAATAACTTCTTACTGTCAAGGGGCCAACATTAACAAAACACGCGCTTGACTTTTTGAGGCTGAATTTTTGTGGTTTGATTTCAGCTCCTGGCTGATATCTCACCATCTCCACCTTTCATCCTCCACTTCTCTTGTCCCTCTATAGTATTCTTCAAAGCCCAAATGTCATGAGAATTAATTACAGGCGGACGCTGTGTTTTCTTCATTTTATGATCCCTGTTCATATCTGCAGCCCAGGGATAGAGAAGAAGAGAAAGTTAAGCTCGATCATGTGTGCGTCGAAGAAAACGGCGGGTAGATATTGAGAAAGTCATTATAAGTCAAGAAGCAGCACGGTACTGGATGTGTTTTCAGCCAGACAGACGGAGAACGGGGCCATCCATAAAACATACTGGATTACACACAAAGGCATTGCAGCATCAGAAGTACCGCCACCAAACACGCTTAAATCACACACATAAAGCACATGTTGGGCACGCATTAACAAACAGGATGGCCATAAACAGTCGTTTGTGCGTGCGCGTCCACACTCTCCTTCTCACGCAAGCACAGTTTCTGTTTCTGTGCTCTTTCCCTTCCTGTGAAAAAAAAATGATAGGCTTCGCATTTCAGTAATTCAGATTTAAAAGAAGCAGTTTGTAAGCGGAATTTTAAATTGAGAGAGAGTCAGACAAGCGTGGACAGGCAGATTTGGTGGCAGATGTATCCACGAAAAAAACTTCAGAGCAGCCTACATTTATTCATTTGATGGTATTTTTATTCACACATTAACTCAGAGCGACTGACTCGGTGCAGAGGACAAGAACAAAAGGCAAATGACCCTGTGTGATTTGTGTGGTCTGGTTGACGCTGCATCGCCCTGTCAGCTTCAGCGCGTAGGAGCCTTGTTTAAATTCATAGAGATCGAACAGGGAGACAAGCAGAAAATCCCCCTTTTTGTCACTTATTGTAGTTCTTTCTCCAGGAATTCACTGCGGCTCGAGAGACACGTTCCCCACCAGCTTGGTGAATCATAACCAGCACTTTTCTCTGTAAATATCCAGCCTACTAGTTTCAGGCCCAGCGGGAGGCATGGCTTTCAACAGATCTGACACATCAAGGTTATTTTAAAGGGTATGACAAATGTACCAACAAATACCTTCCTGTTAGAGCGGTTAAATAAGGGGCTGATGCAGTATGAGAAAACAAACATTCAAGGCTTCGTAAATGTTTTATCCTGTCACGAACACAGTCCTCCATTCACAACGACTACATAAACAGTGTTTGCATGTCGGAAACATAATCCTGACTTTTATCTCCTGTCGTCTCATTTGAAATATTGTGGTTTATAATTCTTTAAATGAATTGCCAGAAGTTTGCAGCCTGAGATCTTAAATACAGTTTTGTTCTTGTAAAACACCCACACGAAAAATTTCCCATTTGACTCAACGGTCTTAGCTTGGATATAGAAAAATGTTAGAACTACGGTGTGGAGATGATGCTCGGATGCTTATTGAGGGATTAGTGGCATCAGATCCAGTAACCTCAATAGCAAACTTTGACAGTACATACCTACAGCAGACGATCTCGACCCATCACCGAACATTTTTTTATAATCACAAGGTATAACACATGCACTTGGGCCCTTGATCTCTCTTTCCTTTCAAGTTTTCTCAAATTCCCTCGAAAGGTTTTATTGTTTCGTAGTTGGAACATCGCATTAGAGTTCTCCACAGGCCCAAAATTGAGGCTTAAAGCAGCTAGAAGGAACTCTAATTAGATGTTGATTCTGGCAGCCCCTGTGGACAAAAGTGGTATGAGCTCCACCACCATGTGTTGTGAAGATCTTGATCTGCTATGGCGTGCATTTGTTTTGGAAGCAAGTGAAAGATTCAACTTATTTTAAATACAATTTTCTTTTTTCAACGCAGCAGTTTCCAGGACGCATGGCAAGGTTACATGTAATCCTAATTTTGTTGAGGAAGCTAAAGTTATCAGCATTGTCCCGTAATGTTGTTTCTTTTATATCTATCTATAATAATAAGCCAACAGCAAGTGATAGCCCAGCAGCAAATGTTATGAGACAGATGCTCTGCTGCCATCTGGCAACACAGAAGAATTGGCCGCGGTACCAACAGACTACAGATCAGTTTATTTCCTCAGTCTGTAAGACTCCACAATTTATCCTCAGCAGTCTGTCATGAAAAATAGCTTCATTTTATGACTTATTATTTCACTATTAGGTTTGGGTCTGGTTGGCAGAACTCCACTAACTACATGAAGAACTGAACACAGATGGTGTATTTTTTGTTTGTTTTAGCTAGAATCTTAATGTAAGCTCAACAAGAGCAAATAAACTTCAAATTTGTCACTTCACAATTGACCTATGAAGTTCTAAAAGTATTATTTGGCTTTTTTTGGGTATTGTCCGTGGCTCGGGGGCTGGGAACCACTGATTTAAAGTTCAGAATCATGAATGATGAACAACAACACTTGTAGGGATACAAACTCATGACTATAGTAATGACGAGGACAGTACAGGGGTAATTAATGTGACAGTGATCTTTGACCCTATTACGTCCTGCCCCCTGGGGCGTTCCCACCACCCGATGACATCGCATACGACCTCATGGGTCATGGGTAACAAAGTGATGATGCAGAAGAATGAGCACCAGTTTAGTAAATTGTGACAATCAATCATACGAAGCAAGAACGCCTCCAGCAATTAAAACTTATACCCTATATACTTATACCTCGTCAGCAACATGACCACAGAATCCATTCACAGACCACTGGTGTCATGGAAAGTTCCATCACTATAAAGGTGGCCGGGGTCTTCTCGTATGTTGACCAGTTAATCAACTTATGTGTTTTTCCAGCTAAAGATAGACATGGACCGTAAAGCTTTCCACGGCGTATAGAGTAGCTGCAGTATGTGAGCAGGGCTGTTTTTTTCCTTCAGGCCTTTGGTTGGAGATGACATTGATTTTTTGATAAGATACTGTATCTGGTTTCTCTTATTGTGAGGGAGCACAAGCTAGTTTGAAAGACAGTTGCTACAGAACGTAAAATAATCTGTGTAAACACTCTGCTGAGACTGATAAAACTAATCTAAACCTTAATCAGCTACTTACTACACACAATGGAGCCATTCATGAACATACTGCCACAGTGGAATGATGCTGATTGATGTACATAACAGCTGCCCGTTCGTTTTTACATGTGGTATTCGCACTAATTTGAAATTGACGGTAAAAGGTGATGCCACGTTTGGGAAGCAAAGTGACCACTGAGGAACTGATTTCAACATTGAATTCTTTAAAGTTGTGTTGCTTTAGTCAGTTAACGTAGGCTGTTACAAGGGAAATTATTAACGTAATTACGGAAGTTACGCAGGATGTTTTCCTAAGCCTACCTAAGAAGTTTTCGCTTTTGTGCCGAACATTACCAAACCGCAAACATTTCACAACGTTATTAACAGTCCAAAGTCATAGTCAGTCATAATGTTGAAATGTTGTCAGCAATCTTTACTTTGAAAGTCTAGCCAGACATCACAAGTAGTTGTTGTGCCTTACTTGACCACTGAGTCCTTCACGTGCAAAACTGGCACTAGAGGGCTGCGGAGGGCATCATATTTTGAAGTTGACGGCCGTCGACTAAGCTCATATGACAAGTTGGGAGTGAGAGCATGTTGAACCAGAGGGTTTGTTACACGGAACCATCTGAGAAGTCATCCTTGGAAAAGGACAGCGCTTCCAAAAAATACTTGGCAGGTGATTGGACAAACCATCTGTCCATCACAAGCTACTTTCACCAAATCAGATAAGTAGTCGAAGAGTGCTACCACCAGTGGGGACAGTTGGTACAGTACATCAAACATATTGTAGTAAGAACGAGTGGAAACATTTCTTCCATCCATAAAAGCCTTCAGTGCCGTTTTCTGCTCTTCTTTCAATGAAACAGACTCTTCAGTTCTGATATAACTGATGCAATTGCAGTATTTATGCTAAACCATGGACTGGTAAGTTCTAAACTAGGCCCAAAACTGCCGTCTCTAAGGCTAGTAGATCCTCAATGGACGCTGATTGGTTCACTTCCTGTTTGTTCAGCATATCGCTTAAGGCCTGGCAAGATGCCTCACATGGTAAACACCCCCTGAAAATGATTATTTTGCTGACTGTGACATCACCGTGACAAGGTGGGATATCTAAAGGCTGATAACAAAACATTTTTAGTGTACTCAATACTTTGTTTGTTGTCAGTCTTAAGAAACAGATACACAGTTAATACAACATTTTACAAAACCATTTGCAAGACATGACTTCAGTATTTCTACAGTTCTGGCTACATGACATCAATCAGAATGTACCTGTGTGATAATTACTGCCAATCAACTTAGACTCGCAGTGTCGAAGCTATTCAATTAAGCTTTTAACCTTTATTCACTTTGTTGCTTCATTAAGAGACTTTTAATTTAAACAGAAAGATTTTAAACCAATAGTTTTTAGTGATTCTGTTATATTTTACAAGCCTCTTCAACGCATAGACTGTTTCACTGCAAATGCCCAACAATTAAAATAGCAGCATATTTTAACCATATTTACTCGGTGGGATTGCCTCTGGGCTCCCAGGGGTCCTCAGATCTCCCCGTGACACCCATGTATTATGTATAAGCGCAGGCACGATGAATAAGTCAAGAGATAAATGAATAATTACAGTTTATTTTTCCATTTTCTGTTTTTGGGGTGACCTGCTTGTTAGTGCATCCTTTATCCCGGCTCAGGAGGAAATAAACTGCTGAGGCCGGCAGAAAGAGAGATGGGGAAAAGAGAGAGCGTTGGAGAGAGAAAGGGGGAAAGAGGACAGTTGAATCCATCTCTCAGTACTATCCCTCCCTCTGGGCATTTCCCTGCTGGCACAAGATATGTGGAGGCTGCAGCACTTTAAAACCTCCACCGTGCCAATGAACTGTGTGTTTGTGTGTGTGAGAGCTGTCTTTTATTTATGACTGGCGTGCATACAGACGTATAGATATACTAGATAGATATGCTGATGAGTTATGTATAAATCAGAAGCCTGGTATTTGCACGACCGCAAGACGAGCTTGCAAGTACGCATCAGTTTGTGTGTGTGTTAGCGTGTGGGTGTATGTTTGCTAATGTTTGCTCCTCTATTTTTGCATGTGTGCTTGTCTGCGTGCGTGCGTGCGTGCGTGTCTGTTTGTGTGTGTGTGTGTATGACTCACCGTTCTCATCACCAGATGCTTCACAGCCGTCTTCATCATCACAGTCGTCTCCGCTGCCTCTCTCTGTCTGTGCGCTCCCACCCTCCTCTTCCTCCGGCTCGACTCTGGTTTTCTTCGCCCAGCCGAGCTCCACCAACAACTCCTAAATAAAACGCACGTACGAGTGTTGAAACTCACTGCACACAGGCTTCCAAAACACACAACAACTGGCACATTTTTCTTTTTTATTTATGGTGAAGTTGGTCGGTTGGTTCACCGCTTTTGTCCAAACTGAAAATACCTCAGCAACTACTTGATGGATTGCCATGTACGGTTGTAAAGGCATTCCTGGTCCCCGCAGGATGAATGTTAAGCACTTTTTAAGCAGACATCTGGCAGCACTGGAAAGAAGATATGTCATTATGGCGGCTTTTTTACACCAAACTACATCAGTTTAATGCTGCGACTGTGGCTTGTTTTTTTCTGTAGAGTTGCTTTGGTGTGTTTTTTTTCTCGAGTGTTGTTGTTTCTTTGGACTTGCTCCCATGTCTCCTGTCTGTCCTATCTCGTAAAGGGAAAATGCAGAGTTTGTCGCATTCCAGAATACGTCTACGACCCTGTTCCCTCTGCCCCTCTCCTCCCTCAGTACACAACAATCTTAATTGAAGTATTTTTTTAAATGGTTTTTGTATAAATGCGTACAGTTTCTTACATATATGTATAGAGCCGGGCTATTCAATTGGCGGCCTCCGAGGAATTTTGTACCGGCCCTTGAAGTGAAGTGTAGTTATTACATATGGGTAATCTCATACAGCACATGACTATGGTTAAGTGTGCATTCTATCGTGCAGTAGGAGGCGGTATGCACCCCTTTAAGCCATGATGGCAAAACAAGTACAATATCTACCTGTTTCGGCCGGACATATATTTTGGGGGACCACACATGACCAATCAAAGTCATTCGCGTTCCAGTGCTGCGCTCTGACCACTCTGACTTGTTTTTCAACAATGAATGGACAGAGAAATACGCGTTTATTGCCGCTGATGCGAATCCTGTGTGCTTAATCTGCAACGAGCGCCTCGCTGTGTGCAAAGAGTATAATTGGAGAAGGCATTCGAGGACAACGCATGGACAACTTTGATGCTACTTTCCCGCCGGACTCTGCTGCTCAGAGGCAGAAGATAACAGGGCTTACATCCTTTTATGAGCAAAGATGTCGCATTACTTCACTGCTCTTGCCAAGTCAAAAAAATGCCATTTCTCTCATTAGATGGCAAATGTTGGCAAACTACATGCAAGGTAATAGGCATGTTAGTCAAGCAAGAAATGAGGATTGATTTTAGAACAGTATGATGCAATTAACATGTTATTCACCTCATAATATGCATACTGTTTTTCTTAGTGTGGTATATATTGAATGCAGTTTGGAATGGTTTGCCTTGATAAAGTGCCATGCACTGTTATGTGGTTATAATTCTATTCAGAGGCACACTATGCAGTTTTGTTTTGTACTTGTTGGTGCACTTGGAACTGAAGTTGTTTGTTAGTTAAATGAATGAAATTCAACTGGTGTGGCTCACCTAAACTGAGTGATGCAATTTGAAATACATTGCCTTGATAAAATACCATGCACTGTTATGTTGTTTTAATTCTACTCTGTACCATACTTTGCACTTTGGTTTTATTTTTGTTGGTGGAGATACATTTGATGTTGCCTGTCACTCAAATGAGTGCAATCATAAATATCTGTGATGTGGCTGACATAGATTGATTGTTAAGGTGTCTGGTTTATGTTCAAAATGGACAAAAGTGAGTACAGTAGTAGTCCATGTGTGGATTTATGGGGCAGTCTATTTTATTTTTTTAGAAGGAAAAAAAGCTGTAAGCTGTATTCAGTTGCCAATTAGCTGCATTTCTGTTTTTAGCCAGTGGAGAAGGGAGACAGTTTGATGTTTCTGAGTTTTTTTTTCCCCTCTTTACTTGTAACACTGAAATGTATCTCCTCATTGTCAATTGAGGATAACGAGCTGTAAAGTTGTGTTGGTACAGTTATGTGCAATCAACTGGATGCTTTCTGTTAGTTAATTGCATTTCTCTAAGTGTCTGTGTCTCTGATTTTTCAACATTGTATTGCCATTTGAATGTAACAATGCCTTGGGCCTGTGTGTCTCAGTGCATCACAATGTGCGTATGTTGTTCTGTATTTACAGAATAGAATATATTGACTCCTTCAGTGTGTTGGTGTAATTTCTTTATTTGTTACCATAATTACTCTCAGTTTCATGAACTGGCCCCAATTCCAAATTAATTGAATCGCACTGGTATAGAGTATAAATTGATCAAGCGACCCTCTCTCTCACACATTAAGTAATCAAGTTCCTCTTTTGGTCTTGTTTCCATAGACTGAGGTGCCTGTTTCCCACAGATGATCTGACAACACTGGGAACAGAATGTGTCCCACCCTCATCAGGTCAAAATATGAAACCGTCCAAAAGGCATAGCTGAGATGGTGAAAAAGGTAAATATTACATGGGGGGAAAAAATAAAAATGGCATGTTAGCTTGCTGCTGTAAATGCTATGCCTGTAGGTTCAGTCTGCTAGCATGGCTGTAGTCACCCTTGTTTTTTTTTTACATTTAAGGCGTTAGGCTGAACTGAGAATGAATTGCAGGGAGCTGTAAAGGAGAATATGCCCTTACTGGAAAATCACAACATTAAAAAAACAACTATAAAATAAACAAATATTAATGAGGTCAAAGGTCAGAGATATAGCAAAACAAAAGATAAAACAATATGGCTGTTTTCTGGAATATATTTTCTTCTATAGGCACCAAAAACATCTGCACAAACACACAAATGTGCAAAAAACACTGAAGAACAAGAATACACAAACACAAACACACCGGTCGTAGAGCACGCTAAAGGGTAATTGAGGTCAGGCCGTCTCTGTGTGAATCCATATTATCTACTGATGTATTAACTCACAGCACGGATGCTGCGGCATGTTACATAATTGTGATGCTGTATGAAAACCTCGTCTCTCCTAAAGATTTACTATTGATTATTCTAAACATCCACGTCCACTGTAAAATTTGATCAACTCACAAAGAAAAACATTAAACTTTTTGTCAAAGTGAGAAACTTTGAGACAAAAATATTTAGTTATTAGGCTTTTTCACAGGTATACAGCGACAGGAACATATAATTGGCTCACAGCATGATGAATGTGTCTTCTACAGAGTCAAGGAAGGTAATATATGAATTCCAGCTGAAAAGAGAGATAAGACAAACACCCACCAGTTTTATAAAGGAAAAGATATATTGCGCTGACATCTTCTTTTATTTTATTTCCCCCCCAAGATAACATATGCAGCAAAGCCACCAAGATTCTAACATCTATCGTGATGATTTATATCACCCTAAACTGCTGAAATCTGGCAAATTAAAAACTACAAAGGCCAAACTGAGAGTCAACTGTTAACGATTTTATTACAAATTCCACCTATTTTTTAGAACTGTATCGTCTAAGAGAAGTCATAACAATGTTTTCCTGCCTAAGGTGCTCGTTGCCAGACAGCCATTCTACTTTCCTGTATTTAAACATGGCTCCGGTCAGAAGATAGGGTATAAGCTGCTACTATATTATGGTACACAATGGGAGACGCACATACTGACTGAGCAGGAAAATACAACTCTGGTTTACATTTGTTGTGATCGTGAACATGTGCAGAAGCAGGACTACAAATTCTGCACTATGGTGTTTGGCTTGATCAGGGAAAAACATGTGCTTAACAAACAGGGCTGTAAATGTATGCTCATGATATAAAAACCTGCATTGTTTCATCATATTTTGAGTTAAAGTGCAGGGTCTGTCACTAATTGGTATTTAACCATTTTAAAATGGGCAACTGCTCACGTGGTCTAACAATCGTTGGATTAGTGTCCCTGTTGGATGGCTGCAGGTTGGATACAGAAGGAGGGACATCTGGCCATCTCTGTACAGTGCAGTAGGTGCGGGGCAGCCGTGGACTCAAGGGGAACCAAGGTTACTTTATGACAGCATGTCCGAAGGGACATGGAGACAGACTAGACTGTGTGGTGATTCACCGTCATGTCATCGGACTGCAAATGAGGGCTGAGAGAGAACACAATGCATTACAGCAATGTTTCTACCAGGACTGTGTTTCCTTAGTCATGTGGAAAGGCTAGAATCTAAAATGAATTCAGTTCGTGTGGCACTGAAACTCCCAAGTGAAACCAATGAATTTATTCAATAGTAGCAGCTCCAGCAAGGCCTATACTATCTAATTAATGACAGGGGGAAAGGCTGACAGTGTGTGGCTAAGGTATGGACTGTTGGTCTTCTTTTGTCTTTCTTTGCATATCATAAAAAAACAAGACGGATGGGACAATATTCTTTCAAAATAATGAAGGGTGGAATGCCAAGATTTTTATACGTTGTTATTGCAGCTATACAACTTTTAACATTTAAGTCGGCAAGCTACCATTGTTTGGTTGGGATACTTTCTAACAGTAAACAGAGATGATGGATGGTCGGCAGTAATTTTACCACCTAGCTTAGTGGTAACTCAATATTTAGGAGACAGGTAAGAGATGTAAACTATTCCTTTAGACAAATTAAAACTGAACTTGGCAAACTTTTGCTGTGGTGGAACACACACTCCTGGTCACCTCCCACTTTCTGTGTTCTGTGCATTCTGCTTAATCACCAGTTATAAACGCCAATCCTGGGGATACTGTGTGAGGCAGAGACCGAGTACCAAGAAAAGAGTTTCCGCTAATGAAGCCGTCCTTGGCGGTGTTGACCTCTGCTGTCACTTAAAAAAAAAATTGGATGAGTGTGGATGGACCGCTGCCTCTTCCCCGTACATGGTAAGCCCTCACAGGGATGATTAGGCTCACCCTGATTGGCTGAGCATGTAAGTACAAACTGTAATTGCGAGGACAAGTGAGTGTCTGCGCTAATAGAATGCCATTAGAGGGCAGAGCGTATGAGAAACACTTCGCCGCTGCAAAGGTCTGATGACCATTTAAAACCAAAATTGGGACACTGAAAGATAAACAGGGACTGAAGGAAGACGAATGACGACAGATGACGAAATAATTAAAATTCCAAGGAGGCTTCATTGTCCCGGTTCCTCCTCTCATCCGAGCTGTGCAAGTGTGCAAATGGCACGCATGACAGGCATGAATTATTTTTAATACATGGTGTGCATTAATGCGTGTGCTTCAGATAAATGTCTCCCCCCACAGAGCAACCACTCCGGCAGCTAGCATGAAAGAAGAGCAGCCCGGGCTCTCGATTTCCAAAGGTGACTCTACACTTGTTCAAAGGACAGTAACAGCTCACAGTGTCTACCTACACACAGGGTTTGTTTGTGTGCACAGACTTGCACTCTCTCAATATATCAAAAAGCTTGAAGTGGATTTGGAAGTGTACACTGTTTGCAATGCAGATGAGCTGCGCTATATCTGACTTTTCCCTTTGGTTCACGTTGTGGGTTGTTAGCATTTACCACCAGCCATCTGTCGTGCACACATTACATGGATCTAACTTTTCTTATCCTCGTGTATCCTCGCGGTAGACACATTGTTCTCTAAATCATAGACTAACAGGACATGTAACATGGAATTAATAGGATGAGAAAGTAGACCTCCAAAGTAAATGATGACATGGTGAGCATGTGGTGTGTGTTTGTGTATATGGCGTGGGGGGGGATGCTGACTTGGCATCTCCTCCAATGTGATTAATGGTCTCAGTACCAAAATTAGACGGAGAACAGAAAAAGCTTCAACAGCAGAAAGGGAAAAATAAACCTTAGCTCGTCCCATCCCATGACTTTCCATGAATATTCTATAACCGCCACCGACAACACTTGCGTTAACAGAATTTATCGGGTTTCCCTGACAAACTACAATTTCCATTCTTGACCTTATAATTCTGCACTCAATCCTGCCGATTTGATTTATAGTTCAACATCTTGTTTGTGGTTTACTGGAGAGAGTAGCTGCATTTACATTAGTCCCCAACAAATACACATTTCCCTTCGGGTTGAGGAAGTTTGGTAAAAGCTACAGTGCCCACAAGTGTTTGGAAATGATTAAGGCTTTTTAAAAATGAAAGTCAATATTCTTGGTGTAAAATTTAAAGCTGCTACAAGGAACATTTTGTGTAGATTCTGATGGCGCCTGTGGACAGAAACGGTATGAGCACCTTCACCTTGTCTCTTAAGATCTTGATCTAGCTAGCATGTGCGTTTGTTTTAAAGGCAGGCTCCTCTCGGGCTGTGAAACTCCTCAATGTAACCTCCTCACTCTGACTTGCTAAAAAGTTGTACGTTTATGTCTTATCCAACCCGAACAAGTTTTAGAGCACGTATTATGTAATATCTGCTGCGAGGAGACTCTCTATCAAAACAAAACAAATTGTATTTGGCAAGTGTTGGGTGGGGAACACCAGGCGGGGCGGAGACAGAGGACATAGTGACTGCAGCTGCTTTGGAGGAGAGAATCGGGTGCAGAGCAAGACCTTCTGGAGGAATAAACACCCAGAGTCACATCATCTTCTGACTGGAGCCATTTTCTGACAGGATGGGAGTTCAGATATATCTTTTTATATTTGTATATTTATTTTCATACCGTCATCAGCAAATGTTAAACTTTACTTCATTAACGTAACTTTGCAGAGAGGATGGAGGAAAAGAAGTGAGAAAACTGTAGTCTCTGGTCAGTGCTGAATTCACTGAGTGTTGACCTGTGTGTGACGTTAAGGTGATAAACGATTAAACACTTGGTCAAATAAACATGAGTGACCGTGTGGTCACACTTGCATTGCTGGTGGTGATTACACCATTAAACAACCACCACTGCTGATAAAAATCGATACGACATGTCTCAGACAAACGTTCACAGTTGAGGTAATGTTTTAAAGTTGTATTAACCTTAAGTTTCGTCTCATTCCCGGACTTCCCTGTCTCAGAAGACCAAATGAAACACACCGTTACCTTGAGTAAACTTTATCTGGTTGTTGAAAACATTTGTGATTCTGCAAATACATGACTCAACAAAATATATAACAAAGGTGTGGTCATTTTAAGACATTTTAATATAGAATGAATACGTACCTTTTTATTACTAATAACTACAACTATAACAAGTTTGCAGAAATAGCCTTCTCACTGTGTTTCATAACCATTTAATATTTCCTTGTAGTAAGTTTAAATAAGTAAGTGCTCAGAATGTTAGAAAGTGAGAGTTGAAACAACGGTTTTGGTGTTTTCGTGGGAATATTGACAGTCCTATCCTTTGATGGCTGACAAGCTATACATGTCTCTGTTCTACTTGACTGGCTTCCTGTTTGTCTGTTCATCAACCTGTCACACTGTCCTAAATACAGCCACATGGTCTTTGGGGCAAACACTGAATCATCATCATGAATAACCTTGACGCTTCATTTTATGTCAACATATTTACATGGTTCTATGAATCACCCATGCAAATCATTTCACCATATTACCATGTGGGCCAGGGCTTTGAGAGTGCTGCATAGATCTGCTTTAATCGCTGGATTAATTGATTTATTATTGCCTGTTATTAACGACATCTCTGTAGAGTGCTGACAATTCGTTTTATTGGATTAGACAGTGCTTCAGACACAAGGTGATAAAAGATGATTGAGGGCCAGACACACACACACACACACACACACACACACACACACACACACAACACCCTGCAGAAGGCATCCTAAGCCTCTCAGGCGTCTCTGGCCCGCTCTGCTGTGTGGTATTCC
>OMLP01017943.1:0-15441 GCA_900302685.1 Spondyliosoma cantharus | reverse complement strand
TGTGTGTCTTTGCATGAATTGCTCTGGTGGTTGTGATGGAGATGGAAGCATCTTTGCAAGGTTACACTAGAAAATCAGCACCTAAGGCAGACAAGAGCGTATGACCCAGCGCGTGACTCCACAACACTGAGCAGTGACTGTGTCTGTGTGTTTGTTTGTTTTTGGTGTCTGTCTGTCTGAATTTGCATACACACAGGTGGTTGTCTGTCTTAATTAACAGAAGCACATCACTTCCAGTCAGATCTGTTGCACTGCTTGGATTATGTGGTTGATTTGTTTCCTTGTTAACCCATCTATGGTTCCTTTGTTTCCTCATGTGTTGTAAACTGAAGTACTCCCATATGTATGTTGCTCCATATGTATGTGTTTGACTGCTTTACTTGTAATGTGTGGTCAGATATAATTTTCCAAGTGTCTACTAATGGGACACCTTTATCTTTGGACGTCTGCTAAAACCAAAACTACAGTGCAAGCCAATTGCTTGTGGGTGTCCACATGACAAGCATGGTAACATGTTTTATTAATCCTGGATCCTGAGGCAAGACATAAATATACTGATTTGGGACTGAAAGGGTTCAATAATGTCTGTGATGAAAGAGTTTGGGTGAATGGATTGAGTGTTGTGGTAACCTAAAGTTCAGAGTAATTGGCTTGTGACCGGAAGCCTGCTGGTTCCAATTGCTGGCCTGATTTGAAAAAGGAATGAATGACTGACTCAGCTCTCTCTGTATTCTTCTCACTATGACTGAGCTGCCCTTGCGCAAGGCATGTTACCACCAGCCTCATCACTGGAGCTGTTAAGTGGGCTGAAGCTGAGGACTGCGACTGTGTGGGACAGATTTTATCTTTCACTGAAAATAATCTCCATAGATTATTGTGATATTGATTTCTGCCCAAATCCCTGTCGTCTGCTTCACATCTGTTAATTCTCTGCTTTTATTCACCTAAACACTAGACGTGGTCACATAACATGTTGTGTCATGTCTTGTTCTCTCTTTCAAACACAGGCACGCAGTCGTATTGGAGAAACACACACACGCACACACACACACACACACACACACACACACACACACACAAGACCATGTGATTTTTAATGACTATCAGGTTGAAAATGTAAACAAGGCCTTCTCAATCTCCCTCATAACCCAATAAACTCTGTCTTACCCCCTCTTTTCTCTCTCTTTCTCTCTGTTTCTTGATGCACGGTGACCTCACAGGCTTCTCAGGCTCTGTTACCATTTGTAAATGAGTTTTATACAACTTGTCGGTGTGTATTTTTCAGTCAAATATATAATGTGATTTTAGTGGAAAAGTGACAACTCACGATTAATTCCAGCTATTCCAAACCAAATTCTGAACCAGATTTGTGACTTTTGGATTTTGCTTTGAGGCTATCCTTTTGTCAGAGGGACAATTGCTAATCTTCCTAGTTATAATCAGTTCCCATTTTTACGTTGACGTGTTATTGATGCATCTGCTAGAGCACAAATGTTGATAGATATTTATGAAAGGACAAAATAAGATTATAATAGTATTGAGGCGATACAGTAGCTTGGACCAGGAAGGTGAATGCGCCTGCATATGTGTATGCATTTTGTACATATTTTGTGTTTCATCTGGAGCTTGATGTGAGACAAAACATTCTCAGTATTAAACTGTTTGTGCTGAGTTAGATGTAAGTTTAAGATCCTCTGTGCTCTCTCCTGATCTTCACCATCGTTCGAGCAAATCAAGACGTTAGACTCCACGTTAGTGACTTTTGTTTGTTAATTTTGCTTGACCAATAGCATGCGTTACTGAGAAAATATGCTGTTTAAGACAAAGCGACAAAGGTCTGTGACTGTAGTTGGTGAAATTAGCATGTTTGCATCTGTATGTCTAAACCAATTGCAACTACTTTGCTTGTAAAAATGAGACACAGGTGTAGAACCACTCAGCTCCCCCAGTGGACAATCTGCACCCTGCTAAATGTAGAGAGTGCACTTGTAAGTAAGTTACAAAACCACTACCATTATGGTGCTTCAAAACCTAAAAACCTGATCCATCATGCAGCAATATGTTATGAAGGAAACTTGCAGCCTTTGATTTTGGTAAACAAATGCTTGAGTTGAACCTAGAAATGCTTATTGTAATGGTCTAAAGAAATTGATAAATATCTGCACTAATTTGGTCTAGCGTGGCAGTGTCCTTTGGGGAAAAACTGGAAACTGGCACAGAACAAAGAGGCCCATCTTCCCCTTTGTCACTGACACAGAACTATTGCAAACACAATGCGGTGTTGTGCGTGGCAGGCTCAAGGTGAAAGATAGGCTAACTGGCTCTATGGTTGCCTTTTATTAGAAGCATTTCTGTCACACAAAGTCCAAATGTCTTGTACAAACAGCTATCCTTCGAAGCAGACAGACATAATTTCTCTACTATGTGTACCAACGGAGGTCTAGTTACCCTTGTTAGATCAAAAACAAACTCAATGCACCACACTGGACCATGTCACGGTAACACGGAACTCCCTCCCTGTACTGTACTTCTGTTTAACTTCAGTAAAAACAATACTCGCTAACTAAACCCTCTTTTGTGTTGAAAACGAGAGCATGCCATCTGTGATGGCTGGTTTTCTTTGGTCAATATAAAGCTGCTCCCGTGGTTTGCAGTGGCTCCTGTTTTGGCCTAATCATTGAATGCTAAGAGGAAGTGACAAGACATTTCATGAACTATCATTCGTAGAATTTTGCTAATATGCACCATTCTGTCCACAGGGAGCATTAAGTTATCATTTGATTTTATGTTATGTTATATTCAAGAATGTTTTTATTGTGTTAGGTATTTAGATAGCTATTTTCAATCCTAACAGTCCAGAAGTTATTGGATTCACTTCTAATTTTGTTTAAATATTTTTGTGATATTATTGTAGTTTTCTGTCCTGTCTGTGACTACATGCTGATGCTATTGGACTCAAAAATTAGACTGCAATAAAATATATATTTTTTTTTAAATGAAAACCTCTTCATCTTAGCTAATACTGTGTAACAATGAAATTACCTCCACGTAACATTAATTAAATTTATGGGTCACTCCACCACTTACTCATCTCACGGAGTAGTACTGCTCTGCTTGTGGAAACAACTGTTTAAACTTTTCTGTAGAGATGCAGGAGCGCTCCAAAGTTTGAAAGAAAAAAACTCATCAAGGTTATCTATGCTTGGCCTTGAGACTCACAGTTGTTAACAGAAGCCTGTATTACAACTTGGAGGTGAGGGGTTTGAGGAGAGTGGTCATTTTAGAAGCAGGGAGGGTAGAACAAAAGACGCGATCAAGCTACATAATGTGAAATGTAGTATCCAGCATTTTCAGAGCTTTATCCATACCAGGAACTAAAAATCAGGATATCTCAGTCTCTGCTGGTAATATTTTTTTCAACCTCTTTTGAGTCCCCCAACTTTATGGAAATTAAATACTAGATCACTGGAGCACCCTTTTAAAAAAATCCTTTAATATGACTTTAACTTGATTGTCACCAAACCTGTATGTCTGTTTCAGAGAGAAGAAGCAGAAAATTCAGGACATCAAGAATAATATAAAAGAAGCTATTGAGGTAAGTGGCTGTGTTCATGACATTTTTACTGGGACTGATCCAACTGGTTATACAGATTCGGAAACAATTAATCCAATAAATATATGATGTCCATCTTCTGTCTCTCTGTCATCCACATTAAAATGTATTTTATTGGGGTTTGTTTGTTTGTGACAGACCATAGTAACAGCTATGAGCACCCTCACACCTCCGGTGCAGTTGGCGTGCCCAGAGAACCGGTACCGGATTGAATACATCCTCAACCTCGTCACCCAGAAGGACTTTGAGTTTCCATCCGTGAGTAGTTCAATATCAGACACCTGAAATACAAACACATGCACACACTCAGAAATATGTCAACTTTACACTATGGTCTTATTTTTGTAGTTTTACCCTGTAAAACCATTCGGTTAGAACAACCATGTCTTTCATTTTTACCTTACTACACTTACAGACATTGCAGGTGCTTCCCTTTATGTTTATACTGCCAAAAAAAAGCGGACAAGGTGGCCTAATTAAATGAAACCCATATGGTCATCATATTGTTCTTCCTGTTTGACTCGGGTGTGACACTGTGGCTGATATATTACATTTTCACCAGGTGCAGATATCATCAGCTTTTTGTTTGTTTCAGTAGATGTTAGTAGGTAATAGTCTCAACATCCCAGGTGATAATCCCTTGACATAGGTAGGCAACACTGAGGTTTACTAATGACCTGATAAGTAATTTCTGTTTGAGTTAAATATTCCCAGTGGGACGTTCCCATTAAGTAATTGTCCAAGCCAAGTGACTAAACCTGGAGGCCTGGGAGTCTCACTGTTTACCCACAGCCACCTGTGGGGCCAGACTAAATTAACTTTTCAATGTACCCAGCCTCACGTATCAATAGAAGCTATAGTTATTTTTCTAGTGATGCTACTCAACCTATAACCTATTTAATTTTTACTCAATCCTTCTGATTTCAGTACACTATGAAAATCAACTTGCGTGTCTTGACTCTAGGGCTGCAGATAACAAATATTTTCAGATTTATTTTCATTAATCTGCCAATTTTTACCACGACTAACTGCTGAGTCTTGTATATTTAAAAAAATAAAGTGAATATCTTTGATGGCTTGTTTTGTCCAACCAACATTCACATCCAACCAGATCAAAATCCAAAGATTCTTCATTAACGGTCACAAATTCCAATGAAAAGCAGTGAATCCTTAAATTTAAGAAGCTGAAAACAGCTTTTTCCTGATATTGGTGCTTTAAAAAAATGACTGAATTGATTCATCAATTATCAAAATAGTTTGTCCATTGATTGACTAATCAAGTAATCGACTAATAGTTGCAGCTCATCTTGAAACATGCTTGAAATGGGTCATCAGTGTCATACAACAATGTTTTGTGAGATTCGTTTTGGCCAATTTGACAATCACAATCTAACAATCTGCTGCTTATGGAAAAGTAGAGACTACAGAGACAGCAGCTGATGGTATTTCTTTTATAACCTGTTTTGTTTTTATTTTTGTACTTTTTGCTACATTTCCACACAATGACCATTTTTAGATTTTTTCAAACTGCTGATTGGAAATTGATTTTCACAAAATGAATGTAATGACCACCTGAAATGTCATATGTCTCATAAACCCTGTTGCTGTACCAGCAGTAATGTAAAGTGCAGTAATGTAAAGTACAGTATAATTTGTTGTAAATGAGCTAGAACATAAAAACACTGGCCTGCTCCTTTCAATGCTTGCAGGCACAGATGTAAATGGCCACCATGTGTTACAAAAAGATGAGTGTTTTGACTTGCCTGCTAATTAAAGCATTAATTTGCCTAACAACCTAATTTGCACAACTGCTTGTGTTTAATGTATGATGGTGATTATGGAGGGACATCAGGCAGCCAAAGTGCCTCTTGTTTCTCTCCATACAGTCATAGATGACGACCTTCAGCAAACAGGGTCAGCTGTCCTAACAAACTAGCACACACATTAACCCTGCTGAAGTGTCCTTGAGCAACACACTTGTTGCATAGCAGCTCCAGTGGCTCTGTTTTTAGGCTAATGCTGCACCGACCTCCTAATAGGGATTGATAATATCACATTCCTGGTTGTTCAGTTTGATTGTTTTAATGTAGCAGTTACTGGAGAGAGAAGAAATGGAGGCTGTCATACAAAGAGAGGGAGCAAAGAGGAATAGAGGAAGCATTACATCAAGGGAGGAAGAGTGAGGTTTTTATTATTTTTTCTTTAAAGCACATGATACGATGATAAAAGAGCACTCTCTTTGTAAACACATGATGAGATTGGTGCCGTAGAGAATGGCTGATGAAGGGATTTTCTTACATGTAAAGGACAATGCAGCCAAAAGGATTTCTGTAACAGTTTGTTGCGATTGCAGTTAATCAAAAATGTTCCTGGTTTGGAGTTAATTTGAAGGAACTGATGCAAACAAGAATGTAGAACTGCAATGATCCATCGATTAATCAGAAGAAAGTAATCTGTAACTAAGTAATCTGTCAAAAATGACAATAATTTCAATTATAGTAGTTACAGCTTCTCAAATGTGAGAATTTTATGCTTTTCTTTTGTTAAACACAATTGTAATATCTTTGGGTTTTTGTTTGTTGATCAAAGAAAACAAAACATTTGAAGACATCACCTCAGGCTGAAAAATATAGACAAAGCAATGACTAATTTTATCATAAAAATATTTGAATAATGTACATTTACATCTCTTCACAAAAAAGATGCAAAATAGGAAAATTAGATTTATATAATCTGGGTTTTATCATAAATTCAACATTTTACACATCAGATACAGGAAAGCAGCGACTACAATAGAGTCGTCAGGTTTTAAATAATAATAATTATCATTTGTTGTTTTTTTATACAAGAAAAATAGAAGGTAGCGCAGCGCATCTGTGTTCACGTGACCATCTTCACCAGATACCACGATGTGTTTATTTACATGGTGTTACTAAGCTCGTGCTCGTATCCTGAGTGATTTATAGCAAGTGAGCAGACAGCAAACAGTTGTCTTTCACAGTGACACTGCATGAAGACGCATCAGCTGTTACAGGAATCAAATCTGTGAGTTTTCCTGTGGGTGGTGCTCTCTTTTACCACTAAAGCAGCCTGCTGCCCCAGGAATTCCACTCATGCTGAGCTGTTGGGAAGCAATTATTTGTTTACAGTTACTGTTTGGCTTTACTTGTTTGGTTGGTTGACTTGTTTATGACAAGCGCGGCATAGTTTCCAAGTTATGAAACAGGATGGAGAAAGTGTATTCTGACTTTCATTTGAGATCTCCACAGAGGGACAGCGCTGATAGTGGCCGTGTGAATGTATGTTGAAAGAGAGAGGTGTGCATCAACTTTTCCAGTCAAGACTGTGACATTGAACATTTATTTGGTTTTCTTTTATGCTGAACTTAACACTAATAGGTTCTTGCAAATTATTACACATAACAAATTGATCCATTTCATTATAAATTGCAGGAATGTGTGTGTAAGAGACAGACAGACTGGCGTCCATGTATTCCTACTCTGGAACAAGGAAGTAGCCTGTTTTTGACCTGAATTTACGATAGTTCAGGGACACATCAACCACAAAGTTCCTGTTAATTCACTTAAACAGTCCTACACAAACAAAACACACTGCTGAGTCACTGTAGTCTGTCTACACTTGGTCTATGTCTGTGCCTTCAAACAAACATACCTGATATTTAGTTTTAAATGATTTTGCTTGAAAAATGAATAATAATAATAATCAATAATGAAAACTCTTGTTGATTATTTATTAATCAACGTATAATTTCAACATTTCATTTTTTTCCTAATTAATTCATACATCTTTTGTTAAGAGTTGGGGCTCAATACACACTGATTAATAAAGGCCTCTCCTAGCACCAGTCTGGAGAGGAGTAGATTGAAGGGAGCAGGTAATAAGAAATGGCTATCATAGCATGGTGTCATTCTGTGATACTTTTCATCCTGTGTGGAGTTATTTCGTTGCATTTCTGTTCTGATATAATACTCAACAGATAAACAATCAGCTACCATCCATGCAAATAACAGGCAGTGTTGGCTTGGCGTTGTTGAGTTGTAAGTTGATGGTGTAGTATTGAAGAGTGAAAGTCTCCACACTAATTCAAGGTATTATTTGAATTGATCTACATGAATTGAGTCCCTGGGCTCTTCCATAAATTCCCAAACATATGGCCCTAAGAATTACTTTTCTTAGCCAGGTTTTGGGTATCAAATCATGAACCTGCTCCAAATCAACAACTCATCCGATGCATCTTGTCTACCTATTCTTTGATCAGATATTCACTTTATTTGCATGAGGAAACTTTGTTTTTTTGTTTTGCATTTTATGAAGGTTCTTGTGCGTCTGCACGTTAAGACAGTATTGAACATTTATGTCTGCAGTCATCTGGCTTTTTTGTTAAGTGAAGACAAAGGTTTAGAAGAAAATGACCAAAACTGAAAAAATTTAAAATAAAAATAAAAATCTGGTTCTTACAGTAATACCAACTACTATATATATCAGGACTCCCTTTTACTTGTTTCTGTGCATGTTACCTGTTGTGTCCTGCACTGATTACTGTGTTCAGCAACTTTCCAACATCTCTGAAATGAAATATACAGAGGACACCTTTTGTTCACTCAGTACCAATAATGTAAAGAGAAGTGGTTAATCCATGCTGTGTCCCAGCATGTCAGTAAATCCGTCTATAGTGCCTGTGTATAATGAGGCATCTCTCTCTCCCTCCACCACTATTTACCTTTACAGAAATGTACACAGGTATCGCCCAGGCACAACGTACACTGCATGTGGTGTCAACAAAGCCACTGAGCACCCAGTGCCTGGACACACAGCCCTGTCCTACTTTCTTAATCTGTCATAGCTGTCATATTTGGTGTAAAACACACATTGATAACAAAAAATGACTCTTCCTCATTAGTCCAATCAAAGATTAAAAGTATTCTATCAGTTATTTAATCAATCAAAGGTTGCAGTTTGTAATACTTAAAACCAAAGTATGTGATTCAACATCTCCATGAGCTGGAATTGACTGTATGTTTCATAATTTCATTTTAAATAAGATCATTTTTGACGGGTGGGAAACACATAAGCCCCAGTAATCAATGTATTTCTGTTTGCCCTCTCGTCCTCAGGAGTTTTACGAGCATGCGAAGACACTGTGGCAGGATGAGGGGGTCAGGGCGTGCTACGAGAGATCCAACGAGTACCAGCTTATCGACTGTGCACAGTAGTAAGTAAACCTCCACCAGTCCAGGCACATGGTGACATAATCTCATCTCTGTTAAAGGTCTTATTCTTATTGCACAATCTTCTATGTATAAGTCTGTGCTATGTATATTTATGTATTTATGTGATGCATGGCACATGCCGACACCAGATACATTTTTTAGTTTCATACAGTCTTCCATGAAGTTTAACAACAAAGTCTGTCTAAATTGAAATTAAATGAAATGAAAATCTGTTCACTAAAAACCATAAAGAAAATATATCGGTGCATATCGGATGCCATATACATAGATACCTGTGATCAACCAACTGGTATTTTGGCCGTTTCTGACATTAGTGGAGGCATTTTTTATTTCAGATGGGGTGGTTTGCCTCCACTACAAAACACTGCCTTGACCAGATTTTACAGGCTCTCTGTAAAACGCATTCTTTTAAGTATACAGTTAATGTACAGTCATTATGTGGCAATAGGATTTGGCTCTTCAGTAACATCTAGTGGCAGCTTGGGGATACGGCTGCAAGCTTCAGGCCCATTAGGGAACATCAGAGATTTGATTTAAGCCTTCATGTGTCTTAGCAAAGGTTATTAAATTTTACACTAGCATATAGTTAAAACTGAGTATGCTCAAATTGTTCATTGGAGATTTTCATCTTTGTATTTCCTTCCTGCATAAGCTGAATAGCTCCAACATTAGCAACATATTTGCTTGTCCAACCAGAATGTTGCTCCAAATCAGTTTTTTGGTTTTGCATGGGTTTTATTTTATTTTTATCTTTAACATGTTTTATCTGTCTGAGGTAATCTCAGCAAATACTTAAAGGTCTGTTGACCCGACATGTTTATAACGCCAAGGAGGCAACACACAAGTCAGTGATGTCAAACATTTCAAATCTCATCTGCAATGTCTTTGCTGTGGGCACTGTTTAACTGAAATAATGTCAGATATAATGTTTGCAGTTGACAGTATGTTGAGCTCACCTGTCTAAGACTTTTGATTTTCTCCCAAGTATATCTTTCCTTGTATATCTCCCATGCATAACTTTGTCATTGCTGCACTTAAATGATATGACATATGTATTGTTTTTAAGATTGCACAAAGGCACCTTAGAAATGGAGTGTCTATTTATCATTTTCAAAGCAAAGGCAGGTTAGAGAATAAAAAAGTAAGAGTGAAATAGTTTTCATGTAACTGCAGCAGTTTGGGAGCAAACATGGCCGAGGCTGAGTCATCCACAGATCAGAGGATGTTTAAAGGATGAGAAGGGGGTGATGTTTTTGGGAGGATACCTCTGTTACTCAGCTGTGGACTTTGAGCCACTAGCCTGGTCTGCTTTTTACGAGTAAATCAATCTTGATGAATACTACGTGCTTTTTATTATTTAGCACTGTAGGTTGGTTTGTTGTTTTTAAATGTTTACATGAGAGAGAAACTCTCCCCCTCTACTCCTCCCTCAGGTGGTTGGGATGGTACAGTCCAGCCTTTTGTTCCGTCCCTCTTCTCATTCACACATCCAGCACAAAAACACCAAGCTCATCCTGTTTCTTTTTCTCCCCTGTCTTCCTTCTCTCCATCTCCATCTCCATCGTTCTGTCTGTCTGTCTGTCTGTCTGTCTGAAGCCACTCACACTAGATTGGGAGCTGATAGACTATAAATAGTGCATGTGGTTGGGTCACCATGGTAACCGTGCTGGAGGCCAGGGCGCTGGGGAGCTATTTTTGAAATCTGCTCTGTAATGTCAGACAGACGCCACTACGCTTTCATTCTCTGTCTCCCCGTGTCCTCCTCCTTTCCTTCTGTTTCACTCTCTCCGTCATGTTCACATCCCTCCTTTTCTCTGCTCTGCTCTCTGCCCATCTATGTTTTTAGGAAAACACAGATTTTTAGCAAAGAAACCTTGCTGCTCATTGCACTGTGTTCATGTGTGTGTGTCAATCGAATCATACCATCCACCATGTCTCTATGATGAATAGATTTCTGATTTTAATTTAAGATTCTGATTCTGATTTTACATTGATATACAGTGCATCATCTTAAGTTCACAGAAAGTATGAAAGTGGAGGTCTTTTGATTTGATTTTGTTTTATGAGATTTTGATGGTATGATTATCTCGCTATTATCACAGTATTATGGAATTATGATTATTAATATTATGTTACAGTGACCATTAAAAGGAATTAAAATATTTTTCTAAACAAACTCCTTATCATAGTTTCACAAAATGTTATGTCCTGATGGACATGAAACTTGATATAAACTGTCAATTTTCACATCACAGAATACTGTGATACAGGTTTACTGCTGCAACCCTAGTAAATACTCACCCACAGGAAGATTAGTCCTTTACAGGAGGTTAGAAATCATGGCAGATGCTACTGGTGACCCTCTGTCTCCCACAAAATAACTACATGATAATACAACTGTTTCAAAAGTAGAAAATACAGCAATAAAGGTCTAATAATGCTGCATACTTCAAGCTCTCTGTATTTGATTCTGCCCCTGTGTCCCTTTCGGTACATGTGCTGATGCATTTTGGCATAGTGGATGTGTGTTTTAGTGTTTTACTTGGTGTCACCAGCAAAGCAAAGCATAATGTCATTTATGTTGATGTTTTGATAGAGTTTCAGTCACATTGTCAAAATGTTGTGTTAATGTAGAGCCTATGAGGGCTAAACTACTGCTGTGCTTTATAAATGGTATCCCAGCTGGAGTGTTGTGTATGAGTGAATGAGTGACCTTTTTCTCAGAGGCTGTTCAGAAGATGATGCTTGCTACAGAAAAGTTCAGAGCTCAAACATTTCTTTCAGTTTTATGGTACTGATTGTTGTGCCTAAACCCATTTGTCTTCAACAGTGGAACCTAAAACACTTTTGTATCTTTCTTCTTCAGCTTTCTAGACAAGATCGACATTGTGAAACAGAGTGACTACACTCCAACAGATCAGGTGAGTTAATGTCTACCACCACCAAGTTATATTCCGTTCCGTTTTCTATTCCGCTTTTCCCTCACGGGGTTGCGGTGATGTTGCCCCCTTGTTCAGGGCCTATCCCAGTTTCTCGATGGGCGAAGGCCAGGGTACACCCCTGAACGAGTCACGCTCATTGCAGGACCCTTACTGATGGCAGAGGCTGCTACGCATGGTGCCAACTGCACATCAGGAGCAATTTTGGGGTTCAGTAACTTGCTCAAGGACTCTTCGGCATGTAGCTCAGTCGACTTTCCGATCACTGATCGAACGGCTCTACCCACTGAGCTACAGCCGCCCCACCAAGTTATATCACCAACACTAAATTCTACGGGTATATCTAAGTTTCCTAAAGAGGTATTTGTAGTAGAAGTGGGTTTGAAATGAATGTGGTCTATATCAGACATTAATAAGTTGCATAATGCTTTGTACATTACTCAAATGTAATGGTGCACACCTATGTTAACCTATGTTTGTTTGTTTCCTAGGTGGAAATGAGCAGTGTTGGAACTAAATCTCTTCTTTTTGATTTTCATAACATTTTTTACCCAAGTTGCCCTCTACAAGCCTAGAAACGGGGGCAGAAAATAAAAACATCTCATGTCCCAGTTTCTCCAACTTTTTAACCTGATCCAGAAAATAAGGGCACAGAAGCAATTTGTAGAGTGACTCTTGCTCCAGACTTGCAGTGTAATCATTCAAAATGCTGTAGGATATATTTATTATCCAAGCAACCTTCTTGATCTTTTCTCTTATTTTTACCAGGATTTGCTGCGGTGCAGAGTACTGACTTCAGGAATCTTCGAGACAAGATTCCAAGTGGACAAAGTTAATTTCCAGTGAGTAAAAACATGAAGAGAGGTGCAGTGAAATAACATGTATATGTTCATATCTTACAAAACTCACTCATTGGTCCAGTGTTAAACATGTACTACAAACCTGCTTAGAGAATCTCAGTTGTACAGTGTCTCCACTTGGTGGCAGTATTTCACCTGTTAACACCAATGTCTCTTGTTTGATTTACACAGTATGTTTGATGTTGGTGGTCAAAGAGACGAACGCCGGAAATGGATTCAGTGCTTTAATGGTAACTTCTGTTTATTTTTGCTTCCTCCCACTTCCTCCACTTCATATTTTCTCCTCTCACTGTGTGATTTGTCTCTGTGTGTCTCTCATTTTCAGATGTAACAGCCATTATCTTCGTCGTGGCCAGTAGCAGTTACAATATGGTGATCAGAGAGGACAATCAGACTAACCGTTTACAGGAGGCCCTCAACCTCTTCAAAAACATCTGGAACAACAGGTGAAGAGATACGAACACTGTGTCCATCTGCATTTTTCTGTCAGTCTGTAGTAGTAAAGATGGGGGCAAAGTGCCTTTTTAAAAGTGTGTTTGCATGGATACCCATCTCCACAATGACAAGGATGGAAGACAGCCTTCCTAGAACATGAATTTGAGTTGTTTTTGTTTTTTAACTTTTTTGTAGCCATAGAAAGATGATGCTTATCAATCAAGCCCACTGTAATGGATGGGAATTTTTTATTATCTGTCCTACTGCTTTTCTGCTTGGATGATTGCATAAGCAAGTGCTGGGGTTCCCTAGCAACAAACACAATCAGGGATAGATCACGTACTTTATTTACAAGTTGTAAAGATACAAGATGTATGCAAATAAAAGTTGCAGAACGGTAGAAAACTACTGTGATCTTGGGCAGCATGTCTCACATCACAGTAGACTTGGTGGTCACTGAGATTACTGCCGCAGTTAAAATGTATTTACCCCAGATCCAAGATGTATTCCATCTTTTATATTGCAGGTTTTACTTGTGAAAATCATCCAAACTGGTCAGATTTGTTTAAGAAAAGAGCTACGTCGTCAGGGGGTCAGCCGTCACCCAGTGATCCTCTGTTTATATTTATTGTACCAAGTCCAAGCAGGAATGTCCCCTTGTGTCTCTGTTCACACTCAAACAGTTTGATGGTTCAGTGCTCGATGTTGATTTGTCGTGTTTACTTCTCTACAGGTGGCTGCGGACCATTTCTGTCATCTTGTTCCTAAATAAACAGGACCTGCTAGCAGAGAAGGTGCTGGCAGGGAAGTCCAAAATTGAGGAGTACTTTCCTGAATTTGCTCGCTACACCACACCTGACGATGGTGAGCAGTCGTACTACAATTTTATCCACTTACAGACACTTTGACTTTGTATGGTCATTTATTTAGACCGGGACATGTAAATGTAATTGAGAACACTGTCCACTTTAGCAGCTGTACAAATACAGCTGGCCTTTTTCAACTTGTAAATATCTGCTATAGAAACGGCTTCTTTATTTCAAGAAATAATTATTGTTTGTAAAGTAGGATGACCCGACACCTCAAACTGCCTCAGACAGTCCGAACTGGAAATTGAAAAAAATACCAGTGTGTCCCAGTTATTGAGTAGTTATATTTCTACTTTTAGTGTTTTTTCCTCTGAAGCATTTCTGTAAAAGAAAATCAGCTGTGCAGATACATGGCCAAACTCTTGTTAGTATTCCACCAAAACATCAGGTATGTGAGGGACACTGCATTAGGTGCCATTGACCACAGGAGGTCAACCTTGATCCACACCCCTGAAGTAATTTTGTATAACGTGGGAACTTTTAACATAACTTACAAATGTATGCCTTCTTATTAATATCGGTGTCCATTCAGGTCACTGTACAAATCCATTCATGTTTGAATAATCCCCGCCTGAAAGAAATTTGGTGCCATTAGCATCTCCTTTTCCTTCCAGCGACACCAGAGCCTGGAGAAGATCCACGTGTTACAAGGGCAAAGTACTTCATAAGAGATGAATTCCTGGTAAGTGTGTCTGCATAGGTTTGCTTTTGCACTTTAGGATATGCTACATTTTTAAAAGGTTAAGTCTGAAAATAGTCTCTGTCATGTCTGCAATACATCTTCATTGTTGTCCAGAAACTTGGAACATAATAATGAGCTGCACTGTTGTGCTGGACAACATGTTCCTTTATTTCCATCAACATCGGCACTGTTGTTTTTTTTTTTTTTGATTTCATATATATTAACCCACTGCAGTTAAGTACTTACTGGAGCAGCAAATGTGTATTATTCCACAGCAACAAATAAAATTTTAACTCTAACTTTAAAAAGTCCTCAGTTGGAAGCTGTTAAGTTTGTATTGTATGCTGTATATAATGTGTACAGAGTGAAGTGGTGCTTCCTTTCCTCTGTCAACAGAGGATCAGCACAGCAAGCGGGGATGGGAGACACTATTGTTACCCCCACTTCACCTGCGCCGTTGACACGGAAAACATCCGCCGCGTCTTCAACGACTGTCGAGACATCATCCAGCGGATGCACCTGCGGCAGTACGAGCTGTTGTGATGGGAGAAGAACGGTGTTCAGCCAAAAACACAGAAACACATCGGACAATGAAAAACCCTGAACCTGAGTCTCTGGACTCCCCTCTTCCACAGAAGTGTGTGAGCTCTTGTGAATGAACGGGGGCCAATACACACACACACACACACACACACACACACACACGCACACACACACACTCACACACACACACACACACACACACACACACACACACACACACACACACACACACACACACATCTCCTTCC
>OMLP01017942.1:0-13955 GCA_900302685.1 Spondyliosoma cantharus | reverse complement strand
GAGAAATACAAACTTGATACGTGGACGTGGTCTTTGGCTTTGGATAGTGCTGGGGTGCGCGACATTCACAACACTGGCACAGGACAAAGGGAGACGCAGACTATAAGACACATGAGGGTAATGGGGAACAGGTGGAAACAATCAGGGATCAGGGATGACGTCAGACTGGTGACACATGAGTAAGGGCAAGTGACCTGAAACGAGAGGAGAGTTAGACTTTCAAAATAAAACATGACGTTCACAAGACAAAAACCCAAGACAAGACAAAACCTCACCGCTGTGTGACATTAGTGAGGTTCTCCCTCACCTCTTCCCTTCAGTCCCATTAATCCTAAATGATTCACTGCTGCTTTGACAACCAGCTGAATTTTATAATTTTTTGACTTTACTTCAGCAGTACTGTTAATCACTCCTTCTGGAATGAATGTTACAAAAGCGCTTTTGTCCACATAAATCCTGTCATCTGTACTTTGTTGTAGCTCTTGACTCCCCCTTGCTTCTTGTTCATTAGTAACATTGTTCTGATCTCTTGACACCCTTACAGCTTCTGCATAAGTGATCCTTCTTTCCACTCTTACTTTTTGGATTTTATTTTCCCGTCTCATTACCTCACATCCACCATATGCCACATTATGGGCACCTCCACAGCTACAGCATTTTGGTTGCACCCCTGTTCCACACTTTCCATATTCATGGTCACCCCCACATCTAGCACATCTCCTTTGCTCTTTACAGTTTTTGGCTGTGTCCCCAAACCTTTGATAATTAAAGCACCTCAATGGCTTTGGCACATATACTCTCACCGGGTAACTCATAAAACCCAGGAACACCTTCTTTGGCATATTCTCTCCTTCAAATTCAATCAGTACTGTTTCACTATCCTTTTTCACTCCTTCTTTTGTTGTTTTCATTCTTAGTGCACTCATTATTTTTCCTCCTTTGAGACTTCTCTTTAGTTCCTCCATACTTACACTCATTGGCACCCCAGTAATTACTCCTTTACATCCACCACCATTTTGTGCTCCCACCCTCCCTGTGCTTGCCACCTTAAGTTTTCCTATCTCTTTTAGTTTGAGTGCTTTCTCAAGTTGTTCTTCATTCACACATCTCACCAATAGGTTGCCATCATTAAGGACATTGGCATATATTATCTCCCCTATCTTACTTGCCAGAGCTGTTGTTAGCACAAACGGGTTGATTTTCTTCATGTTTTCTTGAGCCTTTTCATTTAACCTTATAATGACAATACATTTCTCAGGTCTTTCCCTCTGAACTTGCTCATGCACTTCTTCCTCACTTTCAGATCTCTCACCATTATCCTTTCTTATTCTTTTATTCCCCTTTCCTTGTTTGTTTTCATTCATCCGTCCCCTCATATTCCCCTCGTTCTTTTCATCTCTCCCCTCATCATAATCCAGATCTGCCCAACTGTCTACTTCTGATCCATTCACAGAGTAGTCGTGTTCAACCGCCACCATGAAAGTGTCTTCAATTCGATTTGAATTTCCCACATTTTGCTGATTACTTTTCCCTCGTTCACGTCCTGCTGATGTCGCCGTCATCCTCCTGTCCCATGCAAGACGTCCTACCGTTGCTCTTCCACTCGATAGTTTACTTTAATGCGTCAGTTAACCGCTTTAACGGCTGCTATGCATTGAATTTACCAGTTTTACTAGCTGTCAACCTTTTTTGTTTCATATAACAAGTCAGGCTTATCATTATCATCATCACAGTTTATGGCCGTAAGGAAAAGTTCGCCCATCAATCAAAATTCAGTCATCATCTACTCACCCTGGAGCTAATGGAAAAGCGAGTGTAGTTTTCGGTCCACGAAACATTTCTGATGCATCGCAGCAGAACACCGTTGTACGTTCTCTCCGAAACAACTGAAGTAGATGGAGACTTGTTTTAAAACGAACAAAACAACCAAAGAAATGGCTCCACACAGCTCGTCTGCTATAATCCAAGTCTCCAGAAGCCCCCCCAAAATCCACAAATTGATTTGAAAAGACGTTATTTACGGCCGCCACTAAGTGTTGTAGAGCTTGTGCACACAGTTCAGATGGGTCGTGCGCTAATGTTTCTAGTTTAGCAGCCACAGTGAAGATTTCAGCTTGAAAAAAGGTGTCAATAACGCATTTTCAAATCAATTTGGGATTTCAGGGCTTCCTCAGACTTTGAATACGCCGAAAGAGCTGTGAGAAGCCATTTTTTTGTTGTTTGTTTGTGTTTTCAAACAAGTCCCCATCTAAATCAGTTGTTGAGAAGAATGCTGCAACGTTGCTTTGTGAAGCTCCAGAAATGTTTTGTGGACTAAAAATTTGAACCTTTTAAATGGGGATGAGTAGGTAATGAATCTGAGAAGGTTTCCATTTTTGAAGAGGTGAACATGTTCAGTTTTTTTTTCACACAAAAGAAGCAAAAACTAAGAAAATAAGAACAATGGTCTGTAAAAGTTATTTTCTTCATCCCTGTCATCATCTGGTGACCCCTCAGATTAACCTCTGGTCCCATCACCTAGTTTGGGGGGCACTTTGGGCTTGGGCCTTTTTATGGCTTTATTGACAATACTGCTTAAGAGATGACAGGAAACAGGATGAGAGAGAGAGGGAGTGACATGCAGCAACGGGCCCCAGACCAGGACTCGAACCTGGGGCCGCTGCAGCAAGGACAAAGCCTCTGTACATGGCTCGCCTGCTCTACTAACTGAGCTAAACAGCACCCTATAAACCTTATTCTAACATCATAAGAGGGGATATGATTATCATCTCCTTCTATGCCAAACTTCATAGGAATTAAGCAAGACTTTTTATTCCCCTGTTCAATCAGATAAAACTTTCAGTTCCTCTCCGAGTATACAGCTTGTTTTCCCTCTTCACCCTGGTGTCTCCCTTTGGTTTGAGACCGGCTTTCTAATCCAAAGAGTGATTACCTTGATCGCAAACATCAGGGGCAAACCATAAGCTGTGCACACTTATCCACAACTCAAGATCTTCTTTGTCTTTGTCGTTATTTGACTTATACTCGACAGTTTGGATTCTTCTTTTTTCGTTTTATTTGCACACTCACACAGTTACATGACACTTTTTTTTTTTTTCCTTGAAGCAAAAAAACACATTAGCCTAAACACCCACTCACCGATCTCTATAGGACGAGGGCTGTATTCACAAAGCTGCTGAGAAAAAAAGAGCATTGATCTAAGATTACTGTTCGAGTCAGACGGCCACATGTGAGTTTCAGATCGACTGAGGTGGTGAAATGCTCTCGGATGCATTAGATTTGTTTTTTATGAATACAGACCAAGAACTATAGAGTGAGAATTTGAAACTGTCATGTGGTCCAAAATGTACAGATTTAATTTATGTTTTAACACACTGACCTACACTACACACACACACACACACACACACACACACTCGACACCATCAACACGTCTGGTCCAGAGTCCTCATTTTGATATACTGTTTACATGGAACCATATTGCTGTCAGTAACAACCGCTCGCGTCCACCACAGGTTTACTCAGACTTTGGTTTCACATTCAATATGTTTGTTTATGTATGATATAGCTTATGAGTCTATAAAAGCACTTGTCATCAGGAGTCTGGACACATCTTTGACCCCAGGATACACACAGTGTATGAGATGATGGTAGATTCGGAAAACAGAGAGCTGCAGGGCTACAATGCGGAATGTTTGCAAACTACATTAGAAGTCATTAAATGTGCTGCGTCTACGAGCACAGAGGGAATCAGATCAGTCCCTGAACGCGTGGATACTGCTGTTGTTCTCCCTGTACAGCACCTCCTTTTAACTACTGATGTTTAGATTCTATCCAGTGTTTGTTTCTCCTGTCTTCCCTATCTGTTTGACCCCTGTGGGGCTAACCTGAGCTGGTCTGTGTTCACCTAAGATGGCAGCGACCAGGGCCTCCGGTGCAGTCACACCACCGCCTGGAGACACAGGGCTGCGGGGGCTGAGCGGGCTGATAGAGGGAGACTGCACAGTGTCAGGGGAGACCAGTCGCTCCTTCTTAGAAGCCGAGCAGGGCGAGCGGCTGCGAGAATGGCCTTCTTTAGGGCGAGGACACAGGCTGAGGCCCTGCAGGGAGGGAAGGGGGTTGGAGGAGAGAGCAGGGACAGCGGGGCTGCGGCTGCGACGGTGGCGATGGTGGTGTTTGCCAGTTTTAGGGCTCGGGCTGCGGGAGTTTGGTGCGAGCAGAACCAGAGTGCTGTCATCTTCTGAGCTGACGTCTGAACTGTCGGAGCGTTGCGCAGTGGGGCTGTGGACCGGAATCTTGATCTGTTCAGGACGGAGGATTCAAGAGAAGATGAATGCATGCACAGGGTTGCTAAAAAGAGAAGTATATGATGAAAAAAAAGCGGATCCAGCTCTCCATATCCTTCACTTAGCAGAAAACAGTAGAGTAAGGTATATATGTGTATATCCATTCATGAATATATCATAAGAAGCAGTGAGATGGCTGCAGACTGTCCTTCGACTTTTCTTACTTGAATTGGTGATGACAGTCCAACAATACTGGTCATATTATTGCTGTAGTAGCCCAGGATGTATTCGCAGTCATCTCTTGGCAAATCCTCCTCTGTAAATGTCACCTGGTGAAGAAAGGAACAGAGAGCAATTAACCTGGAACTCAGCTGTGATGTGAATTATGTGGTTTCAAGTATGTGCCACACCTGTGTCGCATGCTCTCCCTTGGCCCAGATATAAGCCTGGTAATCTTTGTGATGTCTGAACCCGACCTGTGCGGAAGGAACAAATGGCGTCAGTTGACACTGGGCATCCAATCGTAAGTATTTATCCTGAGCCTTTGAGCAAAAACAATTTGAGAGCTACCTTGTATATTGCTACCCAGTCCCATGAGCTGCGCTGATAAGTCACTGCAACAGTGAATCTGACTGTAGCATCTGAGACTTTACTCCACTCCTTGTTCACCTGCAGCTCCACCAGCGGCGTATTCACCTTGAAAGGGAACTAGAAAAAAAAGCAGACCGTAAAAACTGAAAGGGTCACAGACATGGCCTGGTTACTCAAGATAATCCACATACCTTGTTGTGAGCAGTAATTTATGGACTATTTTCTTTCTACCTAACTACCAAAACTACTCCTCCTCAGGTGAGTTGTGACGTCAGCTATCTTAGTTAGATAGCTTCTCGTTCATTGATAATTTTGTGAACTATGAAGGTTCATCAACAACCTTTTTCATCAATGACTCAAACGAGATGATGACGAGCTACAAAATTGTCTTTGATAACAAAAAAATCTGCCGAAAATCAATGGTTCATTTTCAATGATATGAGACAGGACATACAAATAATTCCTGATTTTTTTCCCCCCACAATTGTGCGTCTAGTCTAGAATAGATCTATTGACACACTGGATTTATAATTCAGCAAGAAGAAAAACACAGTGCAGTAAAGGCAGATGAGCGACAGATTACTTGTGGCTATGGATTATGTGGAAATAAGACAAACAGCCTGAAGAGATTGGGTGTTCCACCCTAGTTTTAATCCAAAGTGGGTGTTAGATAACCTACCTGTGAGAATGTCAACTGAGCATGTACTGTGTGTTTGCTAATGTTAAGTCAGTGTTACTGAGCTCTTCTTCTGAAGAAGAAGGTTTTAAGTTTTCTGTAACCAAATAATGAATGAATGGGTCGAGGCCAATGGCTGGGTTAAAGGTGCAACCTGTAAGAATTTCAGCGTACACCATTCAACATTATCAACAGAATGTGAAGAGGCAACAGTTTTGATGCTATGTCAGAGACAACACTTTCTCTCTCATTAATTCAAGTCGTCCACTTCCTGCACATTGCACCTTTAATGTGTTAGCTAGCGTCAGTTTGCGAGCTTCAAGACCTGTGAGTGAAACATGCAGGGCTTTACAATTAAGGTTATAACTTTTATGGGCCAAGTAAACGTTATAGTGAATTGCTTTACAGACAGTCCGTCCCAGAAAACTGTGCATGCTAGCTCAGAACGTGGCATGGTTGCTTTCTTTTGCTGACACAGCATATTGTGTGTGATTTCTTAGGTCTATGGCCAAGTGGGAATATTAATCAACTAACTGTTTAAGCAGAAGTGTGATTTTAATGGTAGTATTTGAAGGTACCACCTACACAACAGCCTGATCAGGCATGTTTGAAAAACAGCCACCTGCTGGTTATAGAGTCTGATGGAATGACGGAAAACATTTGGACTCATATTCTAGTTAAATGTCTGACTTTTTGTTTGCTCAAACTGTTTCTTTCAAGTAAAAGTAGTCTAAAACTAAACTAAAATGTAACTAGAATGAATCCACATCCTCCGTCAAAAGACTAAATCTAAGATGGCTGCCAAAATGAACACCAGCGCATTTTCTTCTGTGCAGCAAGACAAACGTCCCTGAATGAAACTGCTCACGATAAGATCTGTGGATTATCTTGACTAAGCGGCTAATCATGATTTCTGGAAAGAGACATTGCTGATGAGTTTTCCAAATGTGTTCTTGGGGACTTTGAGCACCACAAGCCGAGTGCCGTCTAGTTCCACACATCTCTGTGGCTGATATCTCCAGAACTCTAACACATCTAGATGGATACGCAACACTAATAAAAATATTAATTTTTGAATTTGGGGGTAAACTGTCCCTTTAAATAAAACATAATTCTTAAATACAGAATATTTGAGGAAATATGTTCATTTTGTCTCACATGCAGTGAAAATAGGGCAGAAACAGGCTTGTGGTCACTGATGGTGTAGCCCATGTGACTTCGGTACACATGCTGTGTCACTTTGGTTGCCCCACCCAACCATGAGGTCAGACCCCGCTGCAGTGCTGCATTGTGGGTAGGAACTGGGGAGCCGGTGCGACGAAGGCGCCAGAGAATGCGATCCGTCCAGGCAGGTTTCCTCTTCTTAGCACTGAGAGAAAGGAAGCAAAGAGTGACAGACTGCCACCTTACTGAAAAATGAAATCAGCTGGAGTGAGTTTGCGATGGAGAATACTGGACGCACCTGGTGTCATACGTATGAGTGCCCACATCAAACTTATAAGTTGGGGGGAACTTGAGTGGTCCCTCATTGAAGCCCTCCAGGATGGACTCTGTGATTTTAGCCATGTTGAGCTGCAGAGAAGACAAACGGTGAGAGAAGCAGAGCAGGTCACATGGCCCGAATGAGTGACGAGGTGATGTTTGTTCCCTTTATACTACAGCACCCTCTGTTGGTTGTGGTTGGCAATCATGAGACAAACAGGTGGCGGGAAGCCTTCCAGAAAAATCAGTCTGTCTCTGCTGAGGGGGCGAATGTTTGAAGGAGCCTCACCTGATCTCGCTCCCACAGAAGAGGCAGCTTGTTGCTGTCGATGGCACATTTCACCACATGGATGTCGTAGTCTTCTATACGGAAATTTAAATCGCCAAACCAGAACACGACACTAGGGACAGAAATAATACAACTGACAATACAATTATGATATTTTCATTTCAAAAACAGTAGGATTTTTTATTTTTTACATCTAAGAAAAAATACTTGAAACTCAAGACACACAAAATAGATTCATTATGTAATATGGTGATCTGAAACATTTTGGTGCACATAAAGACTAAAACAGAATATTTTATAAATAACCGTGTGCAAATTAACGATATTGATTGACTGCTGAATTGTGTTGTGCGTCTTTTCTATCTTGAGCTGGATGAATTAAACTCAAACTGAATGTAAAAAAATGGAGTCACCCACTCGTGGTCCAGCACACCGGTGGCTGTCCCTCCGTCAAACTGCTGCTGCTGCAGAATGCTTTCAAAGTCCTCCATCCGCTGCTCCAGGTTCCTCATGTGAGCCGGCAGGTGACAGTTGAGAAAGCACAGCGGGTGGCCAAACACTGTCATCCTCGCGCTGACGCCCCCTTTATTTCCCTTAGAGTGAGAAAGAAAAAGGGCGGGGAGAGGACATGCATAATGTCTTTAAAATCAGAACCATCTACGTGTATCAACCGTATCTGTGTTCAGGGACAAAGTCGGGATGTTTTTCCTGAGTCACAGAACCACAAAGCCAGACAGCCTGCTGCTGCACTGACCTCAAAGAGAAGGAGACTGCACCAGCAGCAGCCAGGGGGTGATGCTGACATCAACACGCACGGGAAGGTCACACGCTGACATATGCACCCAGGCATGCATGGCAGGTGGGAGCACACACACACACACACACACACACACACACACACACACACACACACCACCTTTCAACATCCCACATCCCACTCCCCAAAACCCCACAGCCCTCCTGACACAAACCCACCACACATTTTTGCACTGTGATAAATCCTAGAGCGGAAGTGAGAGCTCTTCAATGCGCAGCACGTACCCAATATCCCCCAAGTCCTGTGCGTGTGCTCTCTGTCTGCACACCTCTGAGAAACGGAAGATGGCAGAATTTAGAGAAAACCAGAAGCAGCACTCCCTGCATACGCTGGGACGCCACCTAAAGGGATGACAATAATAAATCAGCATCTTGATTTTCATAACTAAGTATGTCCATCAGATTTAACTCCGTACTGACCAGAACATATCCAAAAGGACTGAGCGTGTCCATGCAGAGCTCACTCCACTGGTCTGAAAAAAGCACATCCTTCAGCCGCTTGTTTATCATGGAGTTCACTTCCTGGAGTCTGTGCGGTGCCAGAAAAAAAGCAGAGAACTGTTATTATCAAGTGAAAATGAAGCATCACTACAAAGGACAGTGATGGCTAACCGGACGGGAAGCGGATCAAAATATGCACAGATGACTGAGTGGGCACTCGCGGCTGTCTCTCTGGCACTGCTGAGCCTGGTGGAAATACTTGCTTACCCAATGATAAACATGTCAACGCTCCCATCAGAGACATTTGGTCCGAACAGAGAAGTGATGTCATCTGGCGGGACAGCTGATCCCACGTTCCATGTGACGATGTAGACCCTTTCCGGGGATAGAAACAGTGGGGATGTTGCATTAGAATTAAGTGCTATATATACTGTCGGATGAAAGAGGACATAATCTGCACTGTAATCCTCAGAGAAATACCTTTCATCAGTGCGGCTGTATATAGAAAAAAAGATAAGCACAATTAAGCACCTCTTTGTACCTAGATGATGACTAAGGTGTGTGTGTGTGTGTGTGTGTGTGTGTGTGTGTGTGTGAGTCCAGGGCGAGAGAAGAGATGGAGCAAACTGTCCTCTCAAATTCCATTACAGAAACCCATCACTGCTGTGACTAACATTTGTTTTTCTGTTATCTGTTGACTTTTTTCTCAATATATCAATTCAATAATTTCTCTATATCACATTTGTGAAGCTGGAACAAGCAAATATATGACTTTTTTTCTTTTGAAATATGACCCAAGGTTACAATCAGTTATTCAAGTAGTTCATGGACTAATCCATAAATCATCATAACGGTATCTTGATTTCTGCAACCACGCGTAAAAATAGTCTCTTTTGCAAATTTTAGCACTATAACTTCGAATGATTTATTTACACTCCTGTCAAACTTCTTCAAAAGCTTATCATAAGATTTTAGATCTATCCATTTCAGAAGCCTGTAACATGAAAATCAACGTACCGTAATTGCTTGAGATATAAGCTATTATAGTCTATAGTTTATACTATACGGTACAACTTTATTTGTTTTTGTCAGTGTCTATTATTCTTATTATCTGTTCTTCAGAACATGGACTGTGTGATTAACTCTCTCTGTTGGTGCGTTTCAAGGACATTTTTACATTTAAGACCTGAGAGCATCATAATGTCAGAAATGACCAAATTCAGGGTCCATGTAGGACAAGAAGGCAATAATGCTAGTGGTCAAAATCTAAAGGATCATATCATACCTAATTGATTTTGACTTAGTGATAGAACACTCCACAACATATTGTCTGTTGGAAGGGCACCCTATTGGGCACTTCATCATGTTTTATCTACCACGAGGAATCACCTCTATAGTCGACCAGTGCTTTGATTACAATACTAGTTCCTGGCGACAACAACATAACATAGGGGTTAGTCAGTATGAGCATTTCATGTCGTTATTATCCAGGCCAAAATAACATTCACATTATTCTCTTGATAATCATCAAAATATGCTTAAAACTTGGAACTTATTTGGAACTAGAACACACTGGGATACCTTTAACTCACATTTTGTTCAGACATTTCTTTCATTGCATCACAGAGAGGAGGCATGTACAGTTTGGAATCCACAGTATTTCCAACAATAAACAACATTCTGTGTTTTTTTGTGGGCTACAGTGAGCAAACTCAGACTTCAGCCATAGTGACGGGGTGGGGGATTTTGGACAACTGGAGAGAAGAGTGCTCTCCCTTGCAGCAATTTGAAATAAATCAGGATAGTGAGAGACATCTTTTTCAAGCCACTCATGTGAGCATATTAAAAATTATACCTACTTACGATTATCCTGATGATGGAAATTACCACAAACGACTATGCTTTTATTGCCATCTGCAATAAAATCTTATATCGTCCCATCCCCACAATAAAATAAAATAGATGAAAACGCAATTGGTGTCATAGATACTGACATGAATGTAAACTATATGATTTTGTAGTTAATGGACCAAGACGTTCAAATCCACCCTAGAATATGATGTATGTGACGAGATGTGTATTTGTGGCTGACAGTAGGACTGGCAGAGGTTGATAACTCTGCAGACATGTTTCCTTCTTCATATAAACACAGCTCCCGGAATTTAAACAGAGATTTTTACAGGCGGCCGTTGCTCACGAGCGAGGGACCAAACAAACATGTGCCCCTGTGAAGCTTGCCAACAAAATGTGCCTGTGTCACTCTGTCAGGTTCACAAAGCTCTTAGTGAAATTTGCAGTTTTGATTCATGTGACATGGTCTGGCACACATCAGCTTGTTACAGCCGCTGACTGCAAGACAGCTTCTTCAGCTGGAGGACAGAATCCTTTTAAACCCTCAGACAGGCTCAGTTATATGAAAATGTTTTAATAAAGGCGTGTTTGCTTGTCTCACCTGAAGTCGTTGTTCTCTCCCGGCTTCTCGGACTGCGCTTGGCTCTGTGTTGAGCTCCCCGGTGAGGGGCTCCTCTGTGACTGAGGACTCAGGCCTGGTTTTGGGCTGAGCCTGGAGTTGGGGCTCAGGTAAGGCTGGCTGGTGTAAGACTGAGGGCTATGGGGGCTGTGGGGGCTGTGGGGACTGTGAGGACTGTGAAGGGCAGAGGAGGAGGACTCTGTTGGGGAATGCGACAGGGCGTTGGCACTCTGAGGTCCTGGGATGCAAACTGGGATCAAATCTATTTCCTTGGAGGGGCTCACTGAGATCCTGGTCGTCTTTGGAGCAGGTTTAGTTCCAAGAGCGGTTGGTCTTGGCCGGCTGATGCTGGCCAGTGTTGTCGGGGTGGCCCCAGACTTTGGCTGCCCTGACTGCACTGGTTCTGTCATTTTCACAGGTGCAACTGCGGCCTGCATAGGGCTCAATCTAGACTGTTTATTAAGCACCTCTGACGGGCCGATGAGAGGAGGCCCCTTGATATTGACCTGTGGGCCTCCGATCAATGCACAAGGTCTGGGTTCCACTTTGGGCCCGCAATGCTCCGTGTTGAGTTGTTTCTGCTGCAAGCGATCCATCGACCTGCAACAGGCAGCGTATGGACTATTATTACTATAACACAGCAATTTTAGACAGAAACAAGATGGAGTGGCTTGACTTGAAACCTGCCTTCACTAAGGTCACAGGACCTCAGCATCTGTTAGTGAGTCCTCAGTAATCAGCGAAGGATTCTCCTGCAGCGAGCTGAAGCTGAGCGAGTGCATCACATTATACTGAGCACCTGTCTGCATCACTCTCCCCAGGCATCACTGATGACGTTATCATGAGAAGGCAATTGGGCTAAGGCGCCGGTGAAGCAAGTACCATCTTTGACTTCAGACATAGAAGGAATACCACAGTGCAGAAATACTCTGTTACAAGTAAAAGTCCTGCATAATGAAAAATGGCCCATTTCAGAATCATACACATTATATGATTGGATTCTACAGTGTTATTTTTTAATGTTGCAGCTAATAAAGGTGGTAAGGTATACTTGATGTACTGCTCAGTATCTTAATCTATAATATTACATCATATTTTTATCAGTTTATTCAATTCTTGAATTAATAGTTTGAATCTGCAAAATAAATGACACTTCATTTTCTAATCCAAGGTGTATCCTTAGAGTTGACCCTGGGAAGATTTTGCCCAATTCCACACACAAACAGTTAACCCAGGTTAACCTAAGCCCAGGTTTGTGCTATACAAATGTTTATATACGAGAAAGATGCATGACACTATGTTTACCTCAGTGCCATTTCACACTGACGTCTTTTAAACTAGTGCTACGTAAACTTTCAGGAGATAGCCCCACAAACTCAGGGCTAAACCCGCTCTGTAGCAGGGCCAGAAATTCAGGCTGAAGTCCGGGTTAGCCCACTTTGGAATGTGCCTCAGACTACATATTGTTAGCCCAGGGCTATCCTTAGCTTAGCCTGGGGCTAAGTGCTGTGTGAAAAAGCCCTTTAGAACTGTCTTAGTCCAGGGCTAGCGATGGCCGATAAAATGCAGTGCGAAAAGGCTTATAGTGAACATTTTCTGAGCCTCGGGCAAACAGCTCTCTGAGCCCGGGGCTAAGTGCAGTGTGAGAGGTCCAGCTTAAGTTCTCAGAAAAATGTCTTGGAGTGAAAAGTGACATATTTGTTGCCAAAAATGTGGTGGAGTAGAAGTATAAAGTAGTATAAAATGGACACTTAAGTACTCAAGTACATATACATATCTCAAAATGTAAACTTTTTGCAATTGAAATTGCAGTGATGGAACTTAACTAAGTACAGTACTGTACAAGTCTGAGGTAATTGTACTACATGAGTATTTCCAGTTTCCACTGTACTATATTTTGGAGGCAAATATGGTACTTTTTACTCCACTAGATGTATTTGCTAACTTAAGTTACTTGTTACTTTGCAGATTTCAAAGCCAAAGCAGCACATGTTTACATTTATATATTTATCCGCAATAAGATATGAAAAACACTGTTCAATCAAAAATTGCTGAATATCAAATCCGATTATCTTCCAGGCCATTAATTTATTAACACCTTGTCTACATTATATACTCACATGTAAACATATGTATAATTTACTGATTTAGTGATTCCCTTCAGATACTAAAGTCTTTTTAAAATCAGATACTTTTGCTACAACACTGAGTAAATGTACTCGATTATCCTCCACCAGTGGGCTGAGGAACTAACTCTGTATCTTTGTCCTGGATTACATCCTGGTTGCCTAGCAACGTCTAATTAGCCCATGACCCTTTTTACAAAGCAAAAGACAGAGCTGCTGGTGATTATTATGGGATGGTATCTCAGCGTAAAAGCCTTTATTGCCAAACCATTTGATCCCTTAGTCTGGTCTCATTGTGGTGAGGTGACGGGACACAGCTGCAGATAGAGGAGCACATCAGACAATGTCAACAGACACTGTAGGTCACAAGGAGGATGTGATGGGAGGACAAGTGCCTCCCACCATTTTGTTTATGTGCCCTCCCACACAGAAACGATACACCTCTGTTTAATCATTCATGATATGCAAATTGGATCTCTTTCATGTGACCACAGTAGTAACCTGCAGCACACAGCTCTGATCAGACAGGTCTCTATTAAATGCAGTTCAAAAGTGAAAACTTTCAGATCCTTAATAAAAGAAATGGGCCTTTTATTTTGTGGTCATAATTCAAAATCCATGAGCCTGCGAGTCTGAATGACAGCCCCGTTATCTACAAAGGTGCGAGCCTGGAATCGTGAAAAACACCCAAAAACGCAACAATCAGCACAAACACGCAGCTGTGCAGCCTGATCACAGCCCTCCTGATAACATCTGTCTTACCTTTCCTGCGTTTTTT